>VZRF01003403.1:852665-900939 GCA_013396875.1 Vireo altiloquus | reverse complement strand
TTTTTTTTTTTTTTTTTTAATATCCAGCTTCCAGGACTACACAGATTGTCCATTAAGACAATGAATTCACTTTTAAGAGAGTTTCCAGCCACCGGAGAGGTCTGACAACATCACCTAAAACCTGGAAATGCCAGACATTTAAAAAACAGCATTGCTTCAGGTTTAAGCCAGTCTGATGCTTTTTGCTGCATTTTTCTAACTCCAAGTATGGACAATACCTTACATTGAGCTTTCTCATGGGGTCCTGGTTAAGAACAATATCTGGTTTTGCATTGGGGTCTTCTCCTCAGTGTCATTTTGACTGCAGACTACACAAGTGCTCTTTGAGTGTGGAAAAACATAACAGTCCTGCTCTTTTTGGGCAGAAGGCAGATTGAAGCAATGATGGGCAAAGGGTAAGTTCTTGCCCTTATATATCCAGGCCATTTATGGAGAAGCCAATAGAAAAGCTGAGGCATATGGCAGGAACCAAGCCCATCCTGGCTGGGAGGAGTGCTGCAAAGAGCACAGTGTGCATTGCTCCCTCTGTGGAGGTGGCTGCATCGTGGGGGTTGGAATAGTCCATGTCACACTTCCAGGACAAATCCTCCAGATGCTGGCAGCTGTAGGCATGCTGTCCCTGCTCCTGCTGTGCAGCTCCCCACTGGACACTAGCACAGCAGGGCAGCCACAGAAACAGCCTCCAAATCCTGCTTCCTAAGAGGTGTTCTCTGGGCAGGGGCAGGGACATGTTTGCCCAGCTGATCATTGTCTTCACAGACACAATGCAATTTTATAAACAAGGTGCATATCTGTTAGACTGTTTGTGGCAGTGACACATTTCCTGTTCCTCTTCTATTTGCTTCCCTGAGCAGAGATTTTTTTAATCTGTTACTAATTGGATAGCAATACAGTAAATTACTATGAGCTTGTGACTCAAGCTCTGCTAGCCCTCTGCAACAGGAAATAGGAGCTCTGAGCACTGAAGTGTCTATCACTCCTCCAACAGCCAGGACAGCCTCTTAGTCACAGTAACTAATGGTATTTTTGTCCACAGCATGTTTTTTTATAAATGCATCTGGGCTGTTTATCCCAGGCTAAACCCACCCTGGATCCGATGCCACAGTCCAGCTATGTGCTGTTAATCATCCAAGGGAAAGCGTCCCTACAAGTGTTCAAGATGACTCCTCTCACTAGATTCTAACACTTGTGAGTGAGATGCTTCCAGGGAACTTTACAATGCTGTATCCCCCTGGGATATAGCAGGGACAGCCTGTGCAGGATGAATCAATGCCATACGTCAAGTACTGTTTGTATATGTTTCAGAGTAACCAGGCAAAATCTTTTAACTTTCCATCCTAGAGCCCGAGCAGTACTTTCCTGAATGTCAGCCAGGAAAATTTTGTAGATTTGGCAGTAGGACTGTGGGAAGCCTGGTTGAAGACCAGCCCAGAGTGCTGGAGCAGAGGCTTTATATAAAGAGAGAGAATCCAAACACCTTCCTTTGTTTCATGCTACAAACGAATACAAATGGAGCCCTGAGATTGCAATCAGGCTCCATTGTATAAGCATAGGCCTTTCCATTACTCCATTACAGCTTTTTGGCATGTAGAGCTTCATTATTTTTCAGCTGGAAAACTAATTAAAATGAATTCTTTTTTATTTATCAGAGTGTTAATGCTTCAGTTCTCAAGTCTCCACTGGCTTCCAGCCACTTAATTTTGGTCCCTAGGGCAAAGCCTGACAAATTAAGATAAAGCCATTACTTAATGTTCCCCTCCTGAGAGAAAACAAGAAGTATTTCCTCTTCTTATTAATTGCACAAAGTCAATTTCCATGGTAAAATTTCAGCATGATCAGAGCCTTTGCACCCAACATTTCTCTCCTCCCATGCTCCCACTCAGCTGCAGTGGCTGAGGCAGGGAGCACTGCCAGGCTTCAGCACCCCGAAAACCACAGGGGCAACAAAGGCTCTGCTCAGGTGCTTGCCCTTTGCCATTTGGAATCACCCTCTCCAGTACCTCTAAGGCACTTTTGCTTCAAGAGTGCTGTGCTTTACCTCCACGAAGAAGCCAGCCCTGGGGATCCTGGCCATGCCAAACGGGTTCGTCAGAGCTGTGGTATGGGCACTGCCCAGTTCGAGTGCTTTCAAAGCAGCCAAAATCCGCCTTCTTTTTTTTTTTTTTTCCCCCTGTGTGTATATCACAAAAGTTCATGCACTTTTCAAGCAGTCTGTTGACTTAACCAGGACCTGTCCTTCCCAGCTTGGAGCCTGGAGCAACAGGTAACAAACAGCCCCTTCCCATGGCAACATGGTTTAATGCCTGTGCACAAGGGCAGCGGGAGCACTCCAGCGAGCAAACAAGGCGCTGAGCCTCCGCTCAGGAAAGCAGCCAGGATGATGCAAAAAGTTTAGAGGGGAAGCAGAAAAACAAACAGAAAGGAAACACAGCAAAGTATTGGCAGTTGTGAGGGGACAGACAGAGAGCAGCACCACTGCATTTCCCTCCCTGTCGGTGTCTCTCAAACCCCTTGGCCACCAGAGCTCTGCCCAGCATCACTTTGCTCTTCAATGCTCTCTTTATAACATTCTTACATTTAAACAAAGCTCACACCGTTGAAGCCCAACTCCATAGCAGAAGTTCGCCCAAACATTTTCATAAAGCCAGCTTGTTTAGGGAAGGACTTGGCCAGATGAGGAGACAGCTTGCTGAGTGCTGTTGAATTGCGTTATCTACGATGTGTTGCCATGTTTGGGACTGAGAGCAAATATTGCAAAATGTCTGCTGGTAGCAGCACAGGGCTGGCACACTGGGCCAGTGCCCCAGAGGGATGAATTTGCTCTGTGACCTCCCTGCAAGCTTGGGACACCTTGCTTCACAGGCCACGCTGGTGCAAGCCCTCGCAAGGAGCCGGGAGGAGCTCACACAAGTACCAGCACACCTCTGCTGTGCTGACGTGCCAGAGCCAGCACCTTTATCCCATGCAGGGACAGGCCCTGCCATACAGCCTTCTCCTGCCTGAGTCAAAGCCAGATTCTGCTGCCTGGCTGGGGCTGCCCAGAGGGGGCAGGAAAACAGCCCTGGGACGCTCCCAGCCAGGACCACCACTGGGGCTGTCAGGACCCCCGACGCTGAGAGCAGGAGGGGAAGGCAGGGAGGAGATGGCTGTTCCCCAACAGCTTGGATTCGGGAGGGGAGAGAGCTGGAAGCCCTGTGCTCCCGCGTTTCTGGGGCAGGCACAAACAAAAACATCCTCGAGGGCAGATGTTTGGAAAGGAAGCAAAGCACGCAGCTCCACTTCTGCTAACTTATGCCAGACCAGGAAAGCAGCTGAGTGAGGCATGCAAAGAACAAAACCTATTCACCAAAGACCTTCACACTGCCCGAGTGAACGGCAATATACTCCCTGTTTACCTTGACCCTCCCTCAAAATCAGCTATTCTTTGCTGATTTTTTTTTGAGTGTTGCTAATTAAAAAGTACACGTAGGATTTGAAGATGTCCTTTTAACTACTCTTTTAAAACCTCAGCATTTTAGGGTGAATTATTATCGTGTATTTTCAGTTTTGTACAGAAATTCATTGCACATACTCAGTTTTTCTAATTTCAGCATAAATTTCTGATGGGTCATCTTGTCCTACCAGCCATCCTGGAATTCCATACAGCTGAACTGTACTGGAGCCCATGTGCTGTCAAAGCAGCAGGCAAAATTATGAAGATTGCAAAAAGGCATCCTGATACCATGTGAGATGATTCAATGGTTTGAAACTCAGAAGTGAGCAACAGGGAGAGTCTGGAACACATTTTGTGCTAAAGTGCTTCAGATAAGTTGCTACATACCATTACAGAAAAACTCATAACAGTCAGTGCTATGCAACAAACCCCACATCAATCAACATGATTCAAGTGGTCATTTTCACTAACCTTACTGAGAATTACATTAAAAAATGTTATCATTTTGAAATGTTTTTGAGGAAAATATGAGAGGCCAGTTTTGCCAATAGCTTAAGCAGATGCAGTTACTGTGCACTTTTAAGTCAATAGGGAATTTGATCCCTTTTTAATTTTTCACATGCAAGCTTTAAAACCCCAGATGTGGCTGTTGTTCAGGATAAGGTCAAGGGAAAATACATGTTCTCTCTGTATTAAAATTTTTTTAAGGTATTTATTTGTATTGGGAAATTCTTCCACTTGCTTAGTAGGAAGGAGGGACTTGAATTTAGTAGAAAGGTAAGAGGTAGGATGTACTTTTTGAAGTCCCTTAGAAAGTCACTAGTACACTGTGTTACAAATCTCTGACAAATTCCATTTCCCATGAACAATAGAGTTTTATTGGAACTCACTCTGTAGTTTCTCCACTCACTCTTCACCCTCTCAAGGTGCTCTATGCAACTGCAGCAAAAAGGAACCACTCTCATAGGTCTGGATGTGAAAGCTGTGTGCATGCTAAGATCCCACTGCTCAAATGCTTGGGATCTGAAGGCAGGGTAGAAGCAGTGACCTGACGATAGAGAGTTGATAATGAAAGAGCAGTAATAAAGAATTTTGTGAGAAGGAACGTTGTAGTGCAGCAGGCAGGAGCAGAGATGGGCATGGGAAAAGAAAGGAGGAAAGAGGGAAATGAGCTGTCAGCAAGATGACTCATATAGAGGCAGGAAATAGGGAAAACCTCATTTCTGGTCCTTATGGCTTCTCATACACACTGTTGCACAGATACTTCTTCTTCACCCCCATACCTCTGTGCAGTAATAAAATTTAAAAAAGAAAGGTAGAATACATTCCTGCCTTCTCCCATCTCACATAACATGTGGATTGGCAGTAAGGATGCCCCCCTGGGAGCACTCAGCAGAGAGATACCACTAGGTATTTCTCTATATGTAATTACTAATTACCCAGTCCTGAGACAGATGCCAAGATGTTTTGCATTTGCACAGAAAGCCCATGGGGAACTTTGGAGTAAAAAAATCAGCATTCAGTGGTGTTTGGGCATCCAGTTTAGGCAGAGTTTAAGCAGCTGTGCAGGAGAACTCAAAATCTGCTTTTCAGCTTCCACATCTAGGGTCCATGTTAAAACTTCCCTGAAACCTCTCCAAACTTCCAAGTGCTTCACTTTGCACTGCTAGCTGGTATTTCATTAACTTGGGTGTTTATATAACATTAATAGGAAACCTTGTTATTTCAAGCTGAGTTTAATAAAGATATGTATTACTAACACTGACATTATTTTGGTTCTATTTATAGTTTTGAAAAGAGAAGAGGCAAGCCCCACTGGACTGCTAAAACAGCAAAAGCCTTTCTACCATCAAAATGCCACTTATAGCCACTGTTACCATCCTTGGTTTTTTCTTTGTAGGAAAATGAGCAAAACAAAGGTTTGGGAATTCTCATGAGTACATCCAAAGTCACAAGAGAACTGGAGAAGAGACAACACCTCTGCTTTGCACCTCAGGAAACCTTATAGCCTCAAGGGACACAATATTCAATAGGATCTAACATTTAATCACAGGATCAGATGTTTAAATGAATCATTTTGTCTGGATTGCTGCTAGCCATAAAATTTGAGACAATAAAACATATAATATATATATCTACATTGCAGGAATGATGGTAACACATGTAAGCTGAATCCAGTTTTCATGGGCAACCATAGCAGGAAAGCCATAGTAGCCTTGGATGACAGAAAATTGTTTAAGCATGTTAACATCTACATAGCCTTGGATTCTCTGCTGTGGTTAACTGCATTTGATTTTTGTATGGAATGACAACTAAAAGCTTTCACCACAGGCCTCTATTTCCTCCCTTTGGGGGAAAGGTAAGCTCCTAACATGGACAGATATGATGTTAAAAGTGTACAATCACACTGTAAATTGCACTACAGATTTAAAAAAAACCCAAAAACCAAAACCAAAAAACATATAAAAAACAACAACAACAAAATAAAACAAATAGGCAGGCCTAAAGTGTATTATTTCTTGAAAGAGGTTAACTTACAGGAAAAGACATCTAAGGTCAAGACGTATGATTTATTGCAAGTACTATTGAATAGTTTGTGGTCAACAGAAAAATGCACAGATGAAAACATAAAGACATAAAATATGATGCTGTCAAGTTCACTTTCTTAATTCATTTTGTTCTAGTACTTATTCCCCACAGGGTAGTTAGAAGTGAGTGGTTTTGTGGGTGGTGTAGAAAATTTAGAAATTATCTGACCACACAAATTCAGGTTTCAAATAATTTTCTCAAAGACACAGTGTTTTACCTCATGATTCTTCTTTCTTTATATGAGGGATGCTTCTTTTTTTTTGGTTGTGGTGTGGAGCTTAACACAGAGCAGGATCTGCAGCAGTGACCCTGATGTATAAGGGCACAGTGAGAAAAAGAGGGGTTAAACACCTCTCTGGGCCTGCCAGATTGCTCCATGAGCAGCACAGGATATTCCCCCTGCGCAGAGCACACGTACTGAGGTGATCATAGTGCTCTGTGCATCCCTGGTATGAAACCATACAGTGCCCATTCTTGGATGCTGTGCACAGTTCTGATTTCCCAATCTTAAAAAGGTATAGGAGATCTGGAAGACAAGCAAAGAAATGCTACCTGTATGATCCTGGCCATAGGGAATAACTCCTGTATCAGGAATAAAGACGGTTAAACAGACAAAAACAATTCCGTTTGAGAACAGAGAATATTGGTGGAGGTTTGATAATAGTCCTACAGTCACCAGTGATGGAGAGGATGAACAGGGAGATGCCTTCCTGAGCTATGAAAATGCTACTGCAGCTACAAGTTTACAGGGGTTTAAAAAGGAACTAGACCTATCAATGGAAGAAAATACCTCCAGAAGAGACAGTCACCCATTTCAGAGTCCAGTCTGTCCCCACAACTATTTTGTGCATTTCAAGCACTCCAGAAAACCCTTTTTCTATATAAGGCCATAAAAAGCCTTATAGGCCTCCTTATTTCAACATGCAAGACAGAATTTTTCCTACTCTTTATATCTTCCAAAGCAAGCCCAGCAAAAGAGCGTCAAGATCATGTCCTTTTCCTTTGCTAAACTTCAAGAAGGGCAATGTGATAACTGTAGGAGCTGCAGTAGGCTTTCAAAGCAAATCAGAGAGCAGGAATTGACAAAAGCTAGAAGCATCTGGGCTCTCTCCAGCTTCTAAACCCAAACTGTACCTGCAGCTGCTTGATCCAAATACTTCAGTGGTGAATACCTCCCTCTGGAAAATCCCCATTACATAAATGGAAAGTAGTACGTAGGCACACACAGAGGTACATACCAATAGAGGAATGATGAGTAATCATAAATATATTTGAAAATATTTCTCCTTACATTTTTTCTGGATAAACAGAGAAGTCATTTCCCTCAGAATAGATATTTGTCCCTTCGACAGCTTCTACTGTAGGTTGCAGTGGTGTGCATGCAGCTGGTTTTTTTGAATGCTGAGTGTTTCCTCAGAGTCATATTTTTTGTCTTGTTCTTAGCAAGTATATCTACTTATAAAGAATCCTGGAAAAAATCACATGAGAAAATATCTGCTTATAAAAAATCCTGGAAAAAATCACATGAGGGCTCATCTCGATGGCAAAGCCTTCTTGTGGGGCTTTGGGGGTGACCCTGGTCCCCAGGAGAACAGGCAAAGCCCTGGAGCTTTGCTGATCCCCAACAAAAGTGAGTAGGTTTTATTTCTGTGTGTGCTCTACAACACATTTTCATGCATTTAAGCTAAATCAGGCCAGTTGATAAAATCAAAGAGTGCTGATGAGAAGAAAAATGGGATATTATTTGAATATTATGGATAAAATTAATGACTGTAGAAAATGAAGGCATTTAAAAGTAGTCTTATGCCTTAACTGAAATCCCAGGAAGTAGCAGAGAATAGCTGTAGCAACTATTCCTCTAATCCTGGTGCTGTTCTCTGAATTGTTGATTTAGATAATCCACATAGGCAAACAGGGCTGTACAATTATTGAATTAAGAATAAGCACATCCAGCAAGGGTTTATCACCCCCAAAAATGACATATTGGAGTGCTTTTTTTGAAAACATAATAATGGGTCCTCTGTTAAGCTTTTAATTAATGAGTTACATTAATGGATCACCCGGGTGCTATAAATTGCTCAAAGCTAGTCTCTGTTTGTCAAGTGTAAACCATGATGTTCTGGCACAAGCCATTTTCTCTCTAAATCAGCCCAGTATTTCCTTGAAAATCTCCACGAATGAAAACCTCCTCTCCCTCAGGGCTCCCTGAACGGCTGTGTGCAGGAAGAGGACACCGAGCTTCTAGGGAAAGCTCCAGCTGAAGGCTTTCTGCACAACTAAGGCAGCTTTACAAGGAAGCAGGGAGGTCCCTGGAAGGGTGATTCCCACCAGCAGCTCCTCTGAACACACAAACATCGCCTCAACAAAATTCAGTCACTGCCCTCACCCCTCCAACAGCACTGGGAGTCCTGTGATGACCTCCCCCACCACCCTGCAGCAGAAACCCAAGCAGCAAAATATAACTACAAATTATCAGATGCACTTCAAGGGGAGAAAAAATATGAAATATAAGAGAAAGCACCTTGAAGACTAATGTTTCACAGTGATGGGAAAAATGATTTCAATGTATGAAGTCCATGAATCATTTTGAGATCTTCAGTCAGACAGATAAAATATTATTATTATTTCATGTAAGTAATGATTACATTGCATTTGAAATGGCTTTGTAATTTCCTGTCTAATGCTACCCTTAGGTCTCTTCTATATTGCCACTTTTCAATTATCTTTTATTTTTCTTCTTGAATATATATGTTTTGAGTTATTTTTTCATCTGATGTATCAGTCCACTATTCTTCAGATTGAATCTTATTTTCATATTTCCTGCCCACATTTCTACAGTAAGGAGTTTATTGCTTTGTAAAGCCAAAAAAAAAAAAAAAAGGAAATAAATAACAAAAAATAAAATAAAATACTGTTCATGTCATGTGTTTGTATTTATATCTGAAAACACAGAGTCCTTGCTACAAGCATTTTTTAAATCATCTTAGGGACATGCCCCAAATCCACTATTGTGCACGTATCTGTGCATTCAGACTGCGAAAAAACCCAAACATACCCAGACTTTATAATCATATATTGCTATCCAAAAACCTTTTGAATTGCAAGGTATATTCATGCCAAAAGGAGGTGGGTAAAATCCAGCTCTGCCAGGTTAAGAGATGGAGAATTTCAAGGTCAGTGTTGCTCCAGGAAAATCCTCCAGCATTGCTGTTTCCTCATTGCAGAATTAAATCACAATTGCAGAGCACAACCATAAAGCTACAGAGGTACGAACGCATACAAAAACCAGCAGGCAAGGCAAGAAACCTCTCAGGAGGAAGGTCAGACCTCAGAGGAGAACCCAGGCATGGAACAAGCAAGCATCCAAGGTATCACCAGCAAGGGGACCAAGGGAGCTCCTCGGCCACCACCTCTCTACATCATTGCAAGCAAAACCAATGCTGAGTGGCCACAGTGAACAGCTTGGCTGTTCTAAATCTGCGGATTCAGCACCCTGGAGATTTCACTTAAGGAGCTTCCCTTAGCTGCAGGACACATGACAATTATCGCACGGAAAAATCGGGAACTTCCTCACTTCTACATGCATCACCTTCATTTAGGCTTCAGTGATGTTGTACACAACCAAACCTGATTACAAATCTTACAGGGACTTCTCCACTGCTTGGCACATTTGGCATTATTTTCATATTATCATCAGGCACGTGGTGTCACTCTTTGGGCTGTCCTGTGCAAGGCCAAGAGCTGGACTCGATGATCCTTGCGGGTCTCTCCCAGCCCAGAATATTCTGTGATTCTATGATCCTGTGGTCCATCCCTTCAGTCACTTTGCAGTCTGATTTACACTGCTTATCTCAGAAAAAAATTTAATTATTTTTTAAAAAAATCTTTTCCATTTAACTGGTAGTGACTGAGGGTACAGTTGTAACTTGAATTGTTTTTTATATTTCTATTAGTGAAAAAGACAAATAAAAAAAAAATACTAAAGTCCTGAGGAATAAGAAAATTTCTGTTTTCTCTGCAGGGTTTATTTTCATTGGGTTGTTTTTTATAAAATTAAAACTAAAAATATGTATTTTAACATTTACACGGCTTTAAAAATCTATAATTAACTTTTCTAAAATGCATGCCATTGTAAGCAGATGGTAAATAGCATTTAAAAGCAGAAATTTTATTAAAACATTTCAGGGGCTGTTAAACTTGTCTGCATAAGGATGACACGATCTATATAGTGAATTGCCTTCATGCCTGCTTCTCAGTCATTTTAAGTGAACTGAGGCTGGGATGGGCTATTTGCCTTTCTCAGGTTTATTTTTGTTTTGCTTTCATCAATCCAACAACTTATATGTATTCTTTCATTTTCAAGGCCATAGGTTCCCTAACAAACTGTACTTATTTAGTAGCACCAGAAAGAAGTTGTTCTAAAAATCCAACTGGCTATCCAGGGAATCACTGCAGCAGTTTAATAAGCCTCAGTTTTCTCTCACTAATCTAAAATAAGACTTGGCACATGATATTTGCCAGCTGTTGTACATTTACTGCCTTAAATACATTTTTTATTGTCAATGAAGCACTATGAAGAACCCACTCATAGCCTTATTTGGATTCAACTTTACACCATGCCATATCAGATCTCTTTTTTTATTTGCATGTCTATTTGCTTTGTTCACTTACTTTTATTGGGCCCAGATTTGAGCAGCGTTCTTTAATTATTACAAGTCATTAAATGCCTGAAAAAATCAGATTTAGTTCTTCTGTGGTATGAGACATTTTAGAATATTTGCAAGTGAAAATGTTGACACGAGACTGTCTCTCCAGCCCAAAAGAACTGCAAATCGTGTTTATAATTAATTGTCATATCTCAGAGGCTATAAAGCTTGCCACACACGGCAGCTCCAGGATTTCTAAGGTGCACATTATTTGGCTCTGCACGGAAAACTTGCAGCTGCATATCAGTCTCATTTTAGCCCCAAACAATTCAACTGCTAAGCTTTACACCAGGTTAAATCTCCACCTCTTTCAGTGAGCTCTTATTATAACAAGACCTGCATACTTTCCTTGAAGTCCGTCACTGAAGGACGACATTCTTCCATCAATCTGCAGCAGAAGCAGCAGCACAGGGAGAAGCTTCCTCCTCACTTAAGGACTGGGCACCTGCCCGCTCCTGGGCTACAATGTACTGGTCTGCCCCTTCAGCTGATGCCAATACCCTGCTTCTGCCAGGAGAAGCGAGTCTTCAGGCCTCAGCCATGTCACTTGCCCTGATGTTCATCTCCAGTAATCCACAGGAGGGGCTCAGGTGTCTGTGTCCCTGCTGTGTCCCCTGGGAATGGCTCCTTCCCCATCCACCTGGAGCCGCCTGGCTCCCACTAGCATGGTGCAAGGGGAGCCCAGCATCTGTTTGCCCCACATCTGCCAGTGCCTCAGAGGCAGAGCTGCTGGGTTCATGTTCTTCATCGTGCTCATTAGAAATGTCTGTGACAGTAAACCCTCAGTGCCCCATGACTGGGAGCACACTGGGAGCATACACTGTACAGGAGGAGGAAGAGGCTGATGTTGGAGTGTTTGTAGACTAATAAACACAATGGCCACACAGGTCTGAACACAAGTACCAAGGCCAACCAAAACTGCAGGTTTTGAGACTCCAGGTCTAGCATTCTAAATGAGTTTCTCTCTATTATTGATGACATGAGAAGAAAACAAATATGTTATTTTAGCTCAGTTCAGATCCCAAGCAATCAGACCTGCTCACAGAGCAAAGACCTCAAGAGAAGTACAGAATTCAGAGAACAGTGTCCAATGTATCTGTGTCCACAAAAATAACATTCAACCAAAACAAGAAAGCAACAGAAAGCTTGGCAAACTTCGCTGTACCACATCCTTCATTTTCAATCTAGGACCTTATAATTTTATAGACAAGACTTTCATGTGAATGCAGCTGCAAATATGTTGGCAAAAGTAGTCATTCTCTCCATGTCCCTGATGATATTCATTCACAGTGAAAGATCTGTAAGAACACTGTGCCTTTCTCAGAAAGGCTGCATCAGTCAAAGTAAGAGTAACATGTTATTAATGAAAGTTGGACAAATCTTTTTGTCTTGTGGTTGACAGAGAAACTGGACTATGGACTAACCATATTTATTCCACGCAGTTACTGTTGCTCTCAGAGCACATCAGGAAGAATATCTGTGAGAAGAAGAGCTGCTCTAGCAGTGTGGCCTGAAGACAAAGCCAATATGTTCTGGTAAAAGACAGGGTCCTCTTCATTCCCTTGACCAAAATCCTGAGCTGGTTTGTCATTGGCCTTGCTGTGACAGTCACAGGGGAAATTCTCAGTTGCTGGCCATCTGAGGGCATCACGATATAAAAAATTACTTTTCACAAGAGAGCACTTCTGGTCCACTCTTCCAGATCTTCCCAAGTTATAAATGATACCTCTTGAAAATAAGGAATCATAAATTCTCATCTTCTCTGTCACTAAGCAGAGGACTGGTAGCAGCCCTGCTCAGCCCCACAGCGGCTGTTTTGCTGATCCCCTTGCCACCAGGTCCCATGACATCTGAGAAGGCTGATGAGCATGTGTGTGGGAAGTCAACGTGTCAGCCCACCAGTCTGTTGTTACTATTAGTGCCAAATCTTATCTCCTTGAAGTTTCCTTTAGAAAGTTCAAATGGGAGGCTGCAAAATCTGAAAAATGTCTAAATTACAATTTTCTGAATCAAGGCCTGGAAAAGCACTGACCCTTAGCATTGCTTGTTCTTGGATGTGCCTTCCCCCTTTTCAAGTGGTCTATTCGGGTATGTGAGAGACCCATGGGAGATGCATCTGCAAAGACAAGAGCCTTTAGCAGGCAGGCTGTGAGAGCAGGGGGTATGACTGATGAAGTGTCATGTGTGAAAACAAAGCGGTTCTTCAAAATTGGCTCTTTCTAACACTAACTATGATCTAAATGTGAAAAATGTAGAACAGAATCTTTATCTTGTTGTTGAAGGCTGTCTGAGAGCCGGGATTTTAAAAGTCTACCAGTATCATCTTCTCAAAATGTTCCAGACTGGGATCCAAGCCTAATGGCTCAATCTGATCTGATCTGGTGACCAGCACCGTGTAAACACTTCAAACTGATTGAAACTGAAGAACAGTAATTTTGGACAGTTTAGGCAGCCTATAAACTAGTTGTCACATAGCTCATCCTTAATAAGATGGTAAAATGTTCCCTGACATAGCCTTGCTTAATTCTCTTTCCTCTTTCCTGAAGTAGCAGTGACAGCATTCCAACAGTAATCCATAGTCGCAGAATCAAAGGATTATTTGGGTGGCAAACGACCTTTAAGACCTGTAAAGAACTGGTGCTGAGCAGTGACTGTGGGGCAATAGAAGGGTGCCATGTGTGTGGCTGTGTCAGCTGTGCATGGCAGCGCAGCCACATCAGTGCTTCAAGCTCAGGTGGAACTGCACAGTCAGCAGGGTATGCTGAAAATACTGGGGTGTAGCGCAATTGAGTTCCTGTTTCCTGTTTAAGAGGAAAGAAGTATTGAAGTAAAAGAAGGGTAAAACAGCAAATTATAGATTATATTTGCCAGATTAGAAGAATTTTCTTAATTTACTATGCACTTTTTTTTATAATCCACAATTTAGGAGACATGATGAAAAATATAATACAGCATTCACAAGCATCTGCTGTATGTTCTACCTCTCTTCATGGTGTATATTTTTTCAGAAAATCAGATTTAAAGACGAACAATTAAATATAT
The DNA here is from genome assembly GCA_013396875.1 of Vireo altiloquus. NCBI lineage: Eukaryota > Metazoa > Chordata > Aves > Passeriformes > Vireonidae > Vireo > Vireo altiloquus. Next base: position 887,169 of record VZRF01003403.1, on the reverse strand, counting down.
GTAATAGCATTCCCTTGGCTGCTTAGTTGTGCTTGATACACGCACTGTGCTATATGTAAATGTACACAAAACCAACACAGGAGGCTCTCCACCATCTGAAGTCTGGCTCTAATTCTTTTCATGCTTCCTCAGTACTGAGAAGGAAACTAAAAATATTTTATCTGCTCAAACTTTTTGTTCCATACGGTGACACATGCTGATCCTTGTAGGGCATATTAGTAGCACTGGCTCAAATGATTGAGTGATTTTTGTTATAAAAACTAAGATAAAGCCTTCTAATTTTTCTTCTGTCTTCCAGTTCATTAATAAAACTGGACAGGCCTCTTGTGGTTTTGGCAAGAAAATGAAGCACAATGAAACTTTCAATTAACTTGCAATTCATTTTTGCAGCTAACGGTCTTGAGGCCCCAGACTGACATGAAGCTTGGACAGCAAGGTAGCCTTCCTTTGCATGCATTCGCATGGAATTCACCGTCCTAAGGACTGCTCATGATTTGTAGTGTACCCCAAAGAAATAAGGGCTTCACCTGGAGCAGTGTCTTCCCTTGCTTACTGCTATCGCTAGACTATTGCCATATTTTTGTGCCTGCTGATATAGGGTGATGAAGCATAGCTTGAATGTTCCTTCAGTCCCACGTTGCCCCTGTAGCACCCTGGAAAATGCCTGGGCCAGCAGCTTGGAGAGGCAGCCTGCCACCAGAGCACAGTCCTCTTGGGAAAGCTTTCCTCAAACCCTCCCAGTCTGCTTATCTCAACTGCATCTTTCCTGTGCCAGGACCACTCAGCCAACCAGCCAGCTAGAGACAGTCTCAGGAGAAGCATTTCAGAATTATTAAGAATGCAAGGAAACCAAAATAATGCAGGAAACTTTCTGTGAGCTTTAAATGCAAAAATATATGTTAGAGCTGGTCTTGTGCTACAGGTATTTCACCTGCAATACTGCATCCAGCTCTGGGGTGCTCAAGACAAGAAGGACATGGACCTTTTGGAACAAGCTCAGAGGAGAGACACAAAGATGATCAAATGTCTCTAGGATAGGAACTCCTCTCCTCTGAAGACAGGCTGAGAGTTGAAGTTGTTCATCCTTGGGCAGAGAAGACTTCAGTGAGACCTCAGAGCAGACTGTCAGTCCCTAAACAGGTCCTGCAGACAGCTGGAGAGGGACTTTCTGCAAGGGCATGTAGGGATAGGACAGGGGGGAAAGGCTTAAAGCTGAAAGAGGGATGGTTTAGATTAGATATTGAAAATAAATTCTTTGTTCAGCAGGTGGTGAGGCACTGGAACAAGTTGCACAGAGAAGTTGTGGATGGCCCATCCCTGGGTCAAGGCCAGCCTTGATGGGGCTCTGAGCAACCTGGTCTAGTGGAAGGTGTCCCTGCCTATAGCAGAGGGGTTGGAACTAGATGATCTATAAGGTCCCTTTCCACCCAAGCCATTCTGTGATTCCATGATTCCATGAGTGTATGATTCCATGATTCTCCAAGCAAGGCATGTAGCCCTCTGTGCTTTGAGATAGAGACATTTTGCTATTTCTGGTAATAGTGCTTGGAGCCTTCAATAACTCTGTTTTTATATAGCTAAAACAGAGTGAGAAACTAGTAATTCTGAGCTCTTTAAGGAAAAAAAAAAATAAAATCCCCATCTTCTGCCATTGGAGTGTTTACAAGCAAGCGGTTAAAGTGAAGAGTGGTGTCCAGGCACACTTCTGCTACAGATGGAGCCTCCAGCCACTGCTAATTGCAAGGATCATGTTGCAAGCAAGTGCACACACATTTATGCATTTATTTTGCAAAAGCAAAACATTGCCCTTGAGTAATACTTTGAAAAGAAGTGTGTCACAGACACCACAAATTTTAAAGCAGGAAGGAATTCCATGTATTTCTCAAAATTGCAACAGAGGATCTGTGTTCATGGATACACATAGACACAGAAACACAAATTATGGAATGCTGTTAATTCTGTCCTTATTCCTGGACTAAATAACACTTGATCCACATTCAGAAAATTCTTACCCATGATCTTAACTTTTTAAAATTCATTTATTCAACTTAAAATGAAATGTAACATTTCTTCCTCCTCATTTGGCAGACACTTTGGACAAGCTGGTAGAGAGCAGCCAGCCATACATAATAGGGTTTTTAATTTATTTTTGGAGAAAATTGCAGTTTTACAGCAATCAATGCTAATAATGGCAATAAGTCAAAATATTAAGATGTAACATATGACTAGCACTCAGTACATTAAGGCTTTCCATAGAGTTTATGAGTTCTACCTTAGTCTGCTCCACAGTGATGTTAACCACAGCGTTCTGCTATTGAATCTGGGACACTGACTCCACCAGAAGAACTTCTGATTGGCACTGTTGTATAATGAAATCAAATTATCTACTTTTTCAGCAGTTTGTATGCATTATTATATACCCCTTTCTGATAAAGGTTTACTCCTTCTGGAAGCTCGTTGTGAAATCTGACAGCTAACAGCCGTTGTTCAGTGGAGAAATTTCTCTCTTGTCTGCTCTAAATAATTTCTCTGATACTATTTCTGCTGGTTCCTTAAAAATTTATGTTCATTGATGGCAAAAATATCCAAAATGAACTTTCCAAGAAGATGATCAAGAGGAAACCCAAAAATCTGCTGTGGTACACAGAGGGCAGCAGCTGGAGACATGTGGCAGCTGTGTGTTCTGTGTGGGCTCTGCAGGAGCTCTGGAAGAGTGAGCTGCTATTGCCACTTTTGCAGGGGAATTTCCTGAAGTCTCCTTTTCGGATGGTTTTGCTAGTCACTGATGCTAAGGAAAGAAAGCGAAAAGTCAGCCCTTACACATAGCATCTCTCCACCAGAAGAGAGATTTTAAAGCCTATGGACTAAACAGAGAGCCTCCCATCTGGAAAGTCATATCTTACTGGAAAAGTTGAAACAGCTTATTTATCCTACTTCAATGAGGCAAAATATCCCATTAATTAAAATCCTAAAGAGTTTAGGATTGTTTTACTATTACATTTTGCTGTCAAGTAGGAAGGAAGTAAATTCAGCAGCAGAATCTGTGGGCAATATTCTCCAACAAGTGTTTTGAAGCAAAAAGCTTATGACTCACCTCCTGCTGAAAAACTTGTCCTTCCCTCCTGGGACACCACCACTGATGTTGTTACAGCTGCTTCCGCCTGGCATTTTCTGGGCCGCTGCTTTACTCCTGTTAGAATAATTCTGCTGCATTTGTGGTCAGGCTGAAGTGCATGCAATTTAAAATGCAAGAGCAACAGAGAGGAGTCTTTACAAACTGTGTCACCCAGCCCAGGGCACCAGGAGGAATCCAGCCAGAGAGCTTGGAAAGGCCTCATTCATGTGCCTGGGCTGGCAGTGAAAGTGTAGGAAGACTTCTCTCCAGGAGGAGGCTCCTAGGACTTTTTATCCTAACACAAATGTTACCTACACACAAATTTTCTATCAATCTCACCAGGCTCAATAGAATATTTACCAGCATCTCATGAAGAGATGCCTAAATGGCCACATTTACTGCAGGTAGAGAGGAAAAATCAGAAAATTTTGGAGCTGTGGTGGAAGGTTGGGAATCAGCAAACTCTCTTGACTTAAAGAGCAGAAGGGAAGAAAGAAATTTACCATTATAAGACTGGAAATATTAGTGTAAATTGAAAATCAGACAATTTTTAGCAACAATATAAATCAATTTTTTAGATCCTTTTTCACTTTTTTTGGGGGGGACACTAACTGAAAGATTGATTTCCTGAAATGCAAAAGAATAAGCAGAAGTAAGAATCATGGAATTATAGAATGGTTTGGGTTGGGAAGAACATTAAAGACAGTTGAGTTCCAAACCACCTGCCATGGACAGGGATGCCATTTACTAGATCAGATTGCTCTGGGTCCCATCCAAACACGTCCAAGGATGGGGCATCCACAACTCCTCTCATCAACCTGTTCCTGTCTCACAGCCCCTGAGTAAACAATTTCTGCACTTTTTCAGTTTAAAATCACTGACCCTTGTCCTGTCACCATCTTCCCATATAAAAAGTCTCTATGACACTGAGAGCTTGCTCTGCAAATCTGGAGTGTAAGACCCACAAGTGACCAGCTACATCTTCCTTCTGTTTGGGACAGAGTTACTGCTCAGCCACAGAATGAGTGACAAAGTGTCATTTCAGATCATTTACTGAGAGTACCAAACCAAAGCAGAAATGATGACCAAATAAAGGATTTAGGAACAGTCTGAACATAGTCTAAATATCCAGGTCAAAACATTTAACAAACAGAACATCTAGCAAACTGTTGTCACTTTGAGATCCTAAAGCAATATTTAATGTCACAGAAAAGAAAATAAAAAAAATAAAAACAGGAGAAAAAAATTTTTCAATTATTAGCAGGCATGAGCAGCATACTAACCAAGAAGTCAAGTAGTAGATTAAAATTGTCAAATGCCACAAACTTATTTGGTTCCTGAAGGAACTCTACTGACTTCACCATAAGCCAACTGCTACTCCAAGGACCCAAACTTCATTCCATGGCTTGTTTGAACAACTGAAAGTAGTAGAAGTCAGAAATATTTTAGAGGATTGCATCTAAACTGGACTTCTGAAAAATAAACAGAGATCAGAATAAAAATACTGCTGTTCAAAAAGGAGGAGTGCAAAGGAGAAGGTTTCCAACAAGTGTACAATAGTTTCAAGCCACACCTCTGGGTTTTGCAAGGGCATGTTAATTCTCACCATGAGGCTGGATTCCTCACCTTCAGGGTTTGCTTGCTGGCCACTTCAGATTAAAGTAAATTTTGGCCAAAGTCCTGAATTTGCCTCCTCTTACAGCTGTGATTCAGATGGAAAGTAGATAAAACCAGCTAGATTTATGTAATCTTTGCTCATGAAGGTATTGGACAGCAGTTACTAATGTTTTTAAAGCTATGCCTTCTGTGAAATGTTGCCAAATAAATGTGTACAGCAACAAAGACAGGTAAATAATTCCACATTTTATCTCGCTGATGATCAATTTAGGAAGGATGTTTAAACAGTAGGTGTACCTAGACCAAATAAAACTGCCAGTGGCAATGACACATAGGAAACCTGTGTTAGATTTACAGTTTTTATTTGGCCCCTTATTTTCCTCAGCCAGAAGGATATTGCTTCAGGTTATCTGTTGGTTAAGAGATTGTAAACCAAATAAATGATCAGATGAATGACCTACAATTAACCTGGAAAAAAAATAGGTATTACATATTTTAGGATTTTGTTCATTTTTGATACTACTTCCAAGTGATAGTACATACTTACACAAGGCTCAGGAGGCATCGACTGAACTACTGGAAAGGTGTTACACTCCTCCTGCATAACATGCAAAGTCCCCTGCAGAGAGAGGGAAAACTGCAACTTACACATTTATACATTTATAGGAGCCAATTCTTATTCTTTATAAGAATGGTAAGATTTTTCCAGGTAACATCTTGTATTAAACAAAAGCTAGCAATTTTATATAATGTCAAAGATGAAGAATCAGAAGCAACTACACCAAAAAAAAAAAAAAAAGGGCAGAAGGAAATTATTACAAATTTAGGAAACAGGTACATAATATCTACATGAGCACTAAAATCCCAGGCAGAAGTTTGGTGGCTTTACTTCATGTTCTGTCTCTTATGTGGAGCAGGAGTTGCTGCTGGCACAGCACAAGCCACACAGCTTCATGGAGCCTGCTGCTTACTTCCTTATGGATGAGAATTCTCCTGCTATTTTTCTGTTTCAGTTTCAAGCTGAATTTCTAGTCTTCTCTGCAGTCTGTGCATTACTCATGGTCAGGCCACATTCTGCTAAAAGAACAAAACATGGGTAATGGCTATACTTTACTATGGATGAATTGCTCTCCCCTAACCCCTTGTGCATGGAAAAGCTTCCAGGCCAATGAGACAAACAAACAGAAACTCGAGTAAGATAAACCCAGTAAACAGAGACTGGTAGGAGGAGACATATGGAACTTCCAGCTACAAAACAAAGGGAGGTAGAATGGTAAAACCACAGTTGCTGCTGTCCTTGCAGGGACCTTGCAGCCAGACCCCCTCAGAAGCCACACCAAAAAGTAGAAAAAAAGGGGAAAAAAAAGGAAAATATAATGATAAATAGGGGGTGAGGAACCCAGGAGAAGAGCAGCTTGAGACTGTAAATAGAATTACCTGTGGAGAGAGCTCAAAAGTGCAAATAGTTAAAAGGCACTGAGAATTGCAGTTGGGTTTTTTTGTATAAGAGTTGGCACCTTAATAAAGTCATAACTTCACAGTAGCTCTGTAATGTTCCTGTTCTGCTTATCACCTTCATTCTGCAGTGTTTGCTCATGTCAGAGGCCCTCTGAGTGTGCAGTACATGAAAGCTTCTCTCATCTCTGCTCTGCCTTGAACTTCAAAAAGTTGGCTCTGGGTACAATTTAAAATCACTTTCTGTTGTAAAGCACTGTTATTACCTCAAGCAAAGGGAATGAACATCCAGAAAAATAAAAAAAAAAGGAAAACAAAAAAGCAAAACACCTCCTTAATGTGGGCTTTGTATCAGCGGTTAGTTTTCTTTTGCACGGATTTTTTTCCCCAAAAAAATATTTTTGGGATGTTCATGTTTTTACTAAGCTTTTCATTTAGAATGACTCATAGCTGTGGCTTCCTATAACAGAAGGGATTCCTATTTGGACTCTCTACAAGCCACCTCCTTTCCATTTACATACAAATCAGATGCAGGAAGAGATTAGCAGCTTCATTCCAGTAAGTGGGAGGAATCCAGGTCCTCTGACATTCACATTTAGCAGGTTTGTAAAGAACTATGATCTGTATAAAAGGCTTGGAGAGGGGAAAACCAGTTTGTTTACCCTTTCCAGAAAATAAAAAACCAAACCTGTTGCTTGAGCCAGGGGTTATGACAGAAAAACCTAGTGGAAATCCCAGAAAAAAAAGCAACCTGTATTGACTTGAAATGCAACTGTGCTAGAGGTAATGGGTATTTCTGAATAATTGAAGTCAATCTGCCAGGCTTTAATAGCAATGAGCAGCCCTATTACAAGACCGATTTAAACCTAATAAAAAGCCACTGAACTGCACAGACCTCCACTCCAGGGTCACGCTGCTAACAATCTGGACTAGAAGGTAAACAGAACATTAATTCAGCATGGAGTAGATTGGAGTGCTGTGAGAACAGGAAAACAACTTACAGAGACCAAGAGAGAAAATGGGATGGGAAATAAGATTCATTTTGGAGTAACATGAACTATTATGCACAGATTAAAATATTACAGATGTTTGAAAAGCAGCTGTGGTGAGCTCCCTCAGACTGGCTGGAATGGATTTGGCTCAAGGGCAGAAAAATTGCTTAATTCATTACAAGCCGGGCCTGGCAGGGGCAGCTGCCCCCTAGAAGGGAAACCAGGAGTCAGTGGAAGCTCTGGGTGGGCAGAGAAGGGGGATTAACGGGATCCTGCCAAGAGCAGAGGGGGCTGTGTGGCTGCACAGCCGGACCTGGCCCCGGGGCCGGGAGAAGGGACAAAACTCCCTCAGCCACCACTCCCTGCTCCTGCTAACCTCAGCCTGGAGCCGAGCTGACAGAAATGCACAGTGCTTCACCTGTATGGATGTGTGATTTCTCTACATAAATCACATATACTGCCTAAACACACACAGAGTTATTATGTAAATACCTATTAAACATATATGCTATTACATACACCATGATCACTTTTTTCTCCCTATTTCAACACCCCAGGGACCGACTGTGCTCTCTTCCACTGCTGCTCCTCTGGAGGCAGCAGTTACACCAGTGCAAAGCTGGTACAAATTTGCATTAGAACGAAGCTATTATAAACTGTTCCCACTGAAAAATACATTTATATCTGACTGCATAGTTTTGCTGAAAATTTTGCTCAGAAAACTAGGGAAGCAAAAAGCTCTTCCAAAACAATTTCATTTGAATATCCTCCTCCAAGTTATACACTCCAGCACTATAAACAAAGTTCTCTTATGAAAGTGTATTTAAGTGTCTTTCCAGGAGGTCAACATTTAATACAGGTGAATTTGCAATTCAAACTTTACTTTACAGATTTTTGTCAGTATAAACATTTATAAGGCAGATATTAAGAGAATTTGATCTGTTTAGGAGCTGAACCTGAATGTTATTTTTAACCTGCAAACTTACAGGCTCTTAGCGACAAACACATTCGCCACAGAGTTTTCCAAATACCCTTGTGTAACCAAAATTTGCCAGAGACTTTTCCTATATAATGGTTGCTTTTTCTTAGATCATTTTCTTAGAAGGTGGGAGGAAAGATGAAGGGACACATAACCTAGCTGTTGTTTTTAGATGCCAGTCTGGTTTCACACAGTGCTTTAGACCTCCTGTATGGCTCCCAAATGCCAGCTCTGTGCTTGCATTTCCCTTCTTTGAAATTACGGTGCTACTACTCACTGCTCACCAGGTAAGCTGCCCTCGTGAAGAGCATTTTTTCTCACGTAGCAATAGCACTTCACATGCAGAGGCTACTGGAGCAGAGCAGAAGCAATGGAGACACTCCAAAGGAGGCAGAAGCCGGGTGCAAGTAAGACTAGGGGAGAGAAAAAGGAAACAGAATCACAGGAGAAATGAGTAAAAAAGCTGCTGAGCTGCTGCTGGTAAAAATAGGGTTGACAATTTCAAAAATCCCACTTAATTTTTTAAAAAATATTCTTTCTTTAAAACATGAAGTTGAACATCATTTTTATGACATGCATAATCATTCAATCTTAGTCCTTACAATACACTTTCTATTTATTTTGCTAAGGCAAAGCCACACATCAAATCACTCTGGATGATATTACTATCTAATAATACAGTAGTTCTCCAGAATTTAGTTATCTCTGGTTTTGGCCCTGTAAAATAATACAAAGAGTGATTTAGATTTTTGGCATTGTTTGGTATGGTCACAAGTGCTCATACCAACAGTGCTCCAGAATGGATTACAAAAAACCTTACAGCTGCAGTTTAAAAGTATTTATATGCAAATCATTCATTCACAGAAGGTGGATATTAAAAGAAGAGGGAAGTGAAGATTCAGGCACGATTTATTTCTCTGTTCTGCCTGTTGTTTTCAGGGCATTTCAAATAAAATAATTTATTTGCTTATTATTAATTAAATTGTTAATAATCAATGGCAAACAATTGAAAAATAAATAGAAGAGAAAATAAACTAAAGACAAAAATACACCAAGTTATCAAAGTATGATATACAACCCTACTGGAAGAAACCTAGATAAGGCTTTTGTTTAGTTTTCTGCCATAAATCATGAAAATAGAAAAGTGGATGAAGTTCAGCCACAGACAAAGATTTTTTGGAGTTGTTTTGTAAATTATACCCATAGCATTTAATGAATAAATAACAAAAAGCACATCTTTTTAAGTGAACCATGGACATCCAATCTGCATAGTTTTTTCTTTTGTAATATGAAAAGGAAATGGTAACAAATATCCAAGCTAATACCTTTCCTGTAGACAAACCATGCCTCTTCAGGAACTATGTAATAGGATACAATACATCATCATTCATCATCTAAGGCATTCAACACAACTTCACTCATATCACAAGGTCATTTCTTCCAATGGTCATTTTAAAAAACCACAACTTTGTATTAAAAAAAAAAAAAATTATGCTGGCTTCAGAAAAAAGTGTCTTATTGGAAGGGTTCTGAGGTCTTGGTATCTTGAGGATGCTCAGATTCCTGCATTTCTCACTGCCATCCCTTTTGAATATAAGGACTTCAGAGAGAATCTTCAGAGTTATATTTATAATTTCTTCTTCCTCTTCATCAAGGTCAAATAGATTTAAAGGTGCTCAGGAACTCACAAAAGCGGGATCCTTATTTATAATCTTCTCAGTGCCAGAGCAAGTGTCAGCTGGTTTTTGATCCTGTAAGCAGAAAGATCTCCCCATGCACTCATTAATAAGGGCTGGGAGCTGCCATTTTTCCTGGCCCTGTGCCTTTCTGAGTCAGAAAGAGCCCCAGGCTCAGCACCTACCACTGTGGTCCCTGGAGACACAGGCTCAAAAGATAACAGACAGTCCAGACCAACACTACAAAACAACACTGAATTTCACTGTTAAGTCTTTATTATTTATTATGCATAATTTTAAAGTTACAGACTTTTCTCCCAATACATCTTGAGGTCCCATCCAGGTTTTAAGAGGTACCCTGGTTTTTCAAGATAAACATTTGACTGTGGGTGATACACAGGATATATGCAATGGATGCAGGACTAGGTGGTCCGCTCTCTTTGCCAACATGGGGGCAGAGGGAAGTAAAGACTATACTTGTAGAGACAAGCCTTAAAAATTAAAGCTTGCAGTCCCTAGAGGAGAAAAGTAGGATGCAGTTCTCATTTGGGTGGGACAGCACATTTTGAAAGTGATTGCATCAGGAACAGGAGAGCATTTGTGTGCAGAAAAAAATGTCACCCTCCTCAAGAACAAAAGGAGGAAATACCATCACTCCTTCCTTTGGAGGTATTTTGTCAGCATCAGATGGAATATTGTACAAGTGCATGAATATACTCACATGCATAAACACATACAGGCATTTAAGACTGAAGTTGCTCCATAATCTGGACTAATCACAATATCACACCACCTGCTGCTCTACTCCAGTGAGGAAGATGGAACAGGAGGGAAAGAGGACAAGAATGAACAAAATAATAGGGATTGCAACAAATAAATTTTCTCAAAAAATTATGTCCTTTTGATACTTTATTTCTCTGTTCTTCAGCATGAATTTCCCATGTCTTAATAACTTAGGAGAAGCATGAACCTTTCAGCACCCTCTGTTCTGGAATAAGCATATAAGTGTTCTCCTTTTCACTTGTCTTAGAAGTGCCCTTTACTGGCAGCCCAGACGCTTATTACATTTCTTATATCTGAAAAATGTTTAATGCCTTTTGACATCTTTGCCAAAAACAATCTCAGCTGATTAGTCATCTCATGTTTTTGTGCCACGGCCATTGTTCAAATCTTTTGCTAATTTGCTAAATGTGCCAAAATGGACACACACATTCATCCCACTGATAGCAATGATGTACTCAGAAGACTGCACACTGCAGATGTCACACTGAATCATTCATATCAACCAAAAACACAGGTGGTGGCATTGCCCAGAAAACACATTACTCATTTAGAGCTAACTTAGACTCTGATGCCTACTTCCCAAGCTGTTTAAATATTCACACCTAATTACAGGTTTCCCAAGATGTTTAGATGTTCACTCCTAATGAGGGGATAGAAGCCAAGTTTCCCTACTCACACATTATATGTTGGAGTCCTCTTGCCTGCCTTTTCTTTGGGTTCATGCTTGCTTCATCTGGACTATCAGTAGTCTTTCTGCAGTAGGAAGGATGGAGTGTGACCCCATACCAGTCTAGGGAAAAGACTGGGAAATGGGAGGGGGCTGTCACTTCCTCAGGATGTGGAGGAAACTGAATCAGATCTTCCACTTCCCAGGCAAGTGCTTTTCCCCAGGTCTTCAGAACAACATGGCCACTGCCTTTCTCTCTTCCCTTGTAGACCTGGGAGTCTAGATATCAAGATAAAAGCCCTGAACTGATTCATTTAACCACAAACTGAGGTCCCATCATCTGTGGCAATGCCCCTAAAGGTATCCAAATAACTTTTAGGTCTAAGATAAGTATTGGAGCACCTAGACAGTCCAGCCAGGCTTTACGTTAATTGTCTAGGGAAGTCTAGTTCCTTAACTGGGCTTATAAAGAAACATTGGTGCCTGAATTGTGAGTCTGCCATTAATTTCTCTGACTTCATCCATGTTCTGTGCAAAAGTACGAGCCTGAGCATACACTGAAATCCAGCCCCAGAAATGGCTTTAAGGTAACACTTGGGGAATGCTAGGAGAGAAGGTTGGAAACCATGAGCAAAATGCAACTGCAACCCAAATGTTAACATATGACCTATTTCTGTCATGGATCACAGCTAGGGTGAGCCTCGGTGTGCTCCAGCCTTGCTGTGGGGGTCAGTGAAGAGGCAGTGATTCCATCATTTATGCTGATAGCTGGTTCACTTTCACAGAAAGCTAAAAGTAACCACAAAGTCAACTATCTTATGATAATTTCTAGAATTTCTTTAATTTAGCACTTGCCTTAGAGTAAATGCTAATAACAGTTTCTGTGCTGTGCTTATACCCATTCCTAATTTCTAAAGGCATATAATAATAGTTTCTCTAACAAAACACCTGCATCAAGAAGTCACACAGTTACACTAGTTTCTAGATAGGGTAATGTAATTGCACTGATATCAAATCTGAGGTAAAGAAGTTCAGACTAAGGAGCCTCGGTTATTGACACCAACATTCCTTTCTTACCTCCTTGCAAATTTGAACCTGAGAGTAAAAGCCAAGATTGGATGGAGGTTCAGAATGTCCTGGCTCCCCTTAATCTGGGTTTTCTTTACATTCTGAATAAGCAACTATTCCATGTGGGATCGTCATTTTCCTTTTTAAAAATAAAAATTAACTCCCTAAACTAAATATAGACTATCCCCTTTTTTTTCTGTGTATTATATGAAATTATGGAACGCAAATGTTTTCTTGATGACAAAGTTGTTGGATTTGCCTGGTTTTGTTGTTGTGGGGTTTTTTGTTTTTTTGTTTTTTTTTTTTAATTGGGGCTCAATAAAGCAGCTGAAGAGGTAGTGAATAGGATAAAGCAAATGGGACAAAAAGAAGAACAAAAGTCTGGAAGCCAGTCTGGCTTCCTTTAGTAGTTTCAACAGAAAAAAATCTTTTCAGATATTATTCAATTTAATTAGATCACATTTTATCTTGGAAGTTATTCTTCAGATCATTTCAGTCCATTCCTAATCAGAATAAAATAGTTAATGGGTAATTTTTCAATTGTTCTTTAAAAAGATCTGGAAATCTAACAGCTAATAAATTTAGAATTCCATTTAAAAATTAAATAATTTCTTTTTTGACTGTTTAACAAATACTGTACTAGTATTTTCTCATTTTTAATGACTCAGTGCTTGCAGAACATTGTATTTCATAGCAAGAAGAAAATTCAGTGTAGAGAAGACTGACTTATGGTGTTTTATCCTCTTCTACAAAGTAATAAAACAAGACTTAATCTCTTAGACAAGGAGACTTTTCCATGATAATGTGCTAAAAGCAAAGGATTTTGCCTGTGTAGCCCTGAAGTCACAAGTTTTTGAATTCACTCAGAGAAGGACTGGAAACAGAATGAGAACATTCAAACGTAATTCTGTGAAGACTATATATTTACAGGTCATTTAATTTCCATCAAGTCTGTTCTTTCTTTTATCCTTGCCATGTACAGTTCTGTTTAGGCCAACCACCACTAGAAAACTAGTTAATAGGTGTGAACGATGTACTTTATGTTGAATTTTTAATACCCAAACTAGAATGCACTGCTCCCAAAGAGCAATAAAAACGTCTACATCCTAAGGGCATTTTAATATTTGCATTTGCAAAATATTCCTATCTTCACAGCTGTTACCCAGCCAGACAAAGAACGCACCAGCACAGCCAGCAACTTGGAGTGGAAAGGAGCTATTTATTTCCTTGCTAGGGCCCAAGGTGTTTTCAGGATTGCGGAATACCGTTTCCTGTTTTTTAGACTGTTGTTAAAAGTGGACCATTGGGGAAGCAGCTTATTCCAAAAGTTGCACTAACTTCAGAGTGATCTCGTTGATTTCCCTAAATTAGGCCTGGTTTATGTCACCATTGCCCAGTTTCTTTTATATTTTATGAAACAACAGAAAGTAACTCAATGCATGTTGAGGTATGGATGCAGCCATACTGCTGATAGGCAACTGCAAGTGGCATTTTGAGACAGATGTGGGTGTCCAAACATGTATTCATCCTTTTCATTATTCTAGGTCATGCCAAGAAAACAGCATTTCTTGACAGGTGCCTTACTGCAGCAAAACTTTCAGTAGACTATTGGTAAGCTCCTGGAAGCCAAGCAATTTATGGTATATAAGGGCTTCATTGATGGCCCTTTAATTTATTTATAGTCTTCTAGGTGCTTATTTGAAGCAGCCTTCTCAAAATACCTCTCAGTAAATTTAAGGATTTCTGAAAACTTACAGTGCACAGGCCCTTTGAAATGAACTCGAGAAAAACTTGAATGCGTTGCCTTATTGCAGTGTTTTAAGCAATTTTTTTTCTGCAGGCAAGTACACAGATTGAAAGAATCCTAAATTTTTAAGTGATATTTATCCTCATAGTCAATATTCTGATCTCTTCAAATGTAACACATAGTTATTATATCCCTTTCTACATTATTTACATGAGCATTTTGTTACTCTATATTGTAGAAGTGACCTGGGCTGAGGTTTCTGCTGGTGGAGAAAAATAAAATTTGGTCTCTGTACTTAAACAGCTCACACATTTACAGGACTACAGACTTCAGATTTTTTTTCAGGTACTATGCAATTTGGGGCTGAGTATAGGTCCAGATGGGATAAGCATCTTCTTGATATTTTTTCACCTAGTTGCTTCATTTGTGCTATCGCATAGCTGCTGTCACACTTGCAGGATGACATCGTTGCAGGCTCAGCACTACAGCTGGACTACAGCCCATCTTTCTTTGTGTAACTGGTACCTGAATTAGATTTTGAATTCTTATGACTGCCCAAATTCAGTATTTATTTATTTAGTACTGCCCAAAATTAATACAACTTCAATGGTAGCATTTCTAATCATTAATAATGACAGTTACAGTGAACAAAATCTACGTATAGTTCAGTGGATTAAATTACACAAATTATCTTGAATAATGGTCAGGTTTAAATCTCACTAGACCCAGGGAAACATCTGCTCTGTAAGATTTACTGGTGAATTAATTTGATTCCTGTGTTCGAGATACTCTCTCATGTCTTTAGAAACCTTTCACAGAAATCTGTTTATTCACTAGGTCAACATTTATTTGGAATGTAAGTATTTTAAGACCAAACAGGGACTGCTAATAGGATGTAGCATTTTTGAAAATACAATCCAATGAAAAATATTCTTGACAGATCTTGGCTTGCCTCTTCTACTCTTCAGGATATGTGAATTCATGCATAATTCAAGTTTTACCTTTCCTGAAGGATTTTTTAACATTTAAGAAATTAGTAAAATTACCAGCTTGAAAAAAATTGCAGAGCAAAACTCACCAAACGACAGTGTTTTCAACTATTTTTCATACTATGTAGCTTCATGCTGTTAATATTCAGTATCCTGTGGACATCTGAAGACAGTGCAGTCCCTGCAGAGAATTTGCTTGTCCTGCTTTCACTGCTACCTTGTGCAAGCTTAGCACGCCCAGCCCTGAGGAACAAAGGCTGTCTTTCTATTGACAGATCCAGAATCAGAGTGCAGAATGGTGATCAAAACATGACGTTCAGAATTTCTCATGTTAACTACTTTTGTTAAGAAAAATGCATACAGTTTACATGCATAAACACAGAAATACACATTGGTAGAAAAAGAGTTCACTGTAACAATATTTGTATTTAAGAAAGGTGCACAGTGCTGAAGAGTTCAGTGTATAGAACAAGAAAAACTTGACAAATTCACCATTAAAATGACTTAATGAGGAAATTACTGATTGAACAGCTCCTCTGCTTTAGCTGCTATCAGACTGGAAATAATGCTACAGTTACCTACCTAAATTTGAATAATATGCTTATCTGCTTTCAAGCATGGATTTTCTAATCACATAAACTGATGAAGAAATCTGTCTAATCAGTGATGTCACACAAGACTTTACAGTAACTATTGAGGAAAATATATTTCCATATATGTACTAATAATTATCGTTAATACTCAACACAGATTTCAATATCTTTAATAATACTGTTTATTATTATTACTGCTGTTGTTGCTGTTATCAGTGTAATTATGCTCGGAAAATACCACCCTAATGGTTTCTCATCCCCCTTGCAGTAAAAATGGGTTTCTGCTGCTGGATTGATTCCTAAAATGAGAAAACAATTGTGTTATTAGGAAAAAAAGTAAAAAAAAAAAAATTCCACAGTGTCATGAACAATACTAATATCATAACAGATTTTTTATAAGAAAATTATTCTTTTATTTTTCGTCTTATTTTATCAATCTGTAGTTTTATAATAATAGTCTACACATCACATATTCTGAGGAAATTATAGAACTTCCTGTTCTCTCACATCTGGAACATTAGTAAGCTCAATCTCCAAAAAAATAGAAGCTAAATAATTTACCACGCTGTTTATTTCAAAGACCTCCTTCCAGAATTAAAGGAAATCTATTTGCATGTTTCTAAAGGCATTGTTCCTTCAGTCTGTGATGTTCATCAGTCAGGTTTGCTGCTTTTGTTTTTGTAATCTAAATAAATATAGTTCAATGGTTTGGAACTCCATGGCTATCCCAGTGGATTCCTCTATATCTATTGTGTACGGCAAAACTAGGGGAAGCAAACGATGACTAATTTTATGAACACAAGATGATAGAAGCAAGTGGAAACCTCTATATTCCACTACAATCTGCCACTTTTTAACACTTTTGTACAGCCTAACGATCCAATAGCTTCTGAATTTCTCCCAGATAAGTTCATATTTTCCATTTTCACTGATAAATTCTACAGTTTTATTTAACTCATTTATTAGGTATTGCTAGAAATTTGATAAAACACCTCTCGTTTACTTGTGGCTCATATTTGCACACAGGCATCTACCAAAAAATAACTTCTGGGTGTAAACTGACACCTGGTTTTTAATAATTTGTTCACGAAATCATGGCCTAAATAAGGAACAAGTGTTGAGGTAAGGGAGAAACAACCACCGACAAACACCAGTTGAAAAGTGAAATGCAACACAATATGCCAACAGAAGGTGTTATAATTCAAATGAGTTACATTTTTTTCTGATATACTCTTTTAAAAATATTCGTAAGATTGGAAGTGTTCTGCAAAGCTGCTACAGCTTAACTAAAGTGAGCTGTACCAATTTCTTGTAGTTTGTACTTGTTAATGGTTTTCACTGTAAAGCAAACGTTTAAGAAGGTTTGTACCTTGAGCGGGGCTTTACAGGAACGAGATTTACCATTTGGAGAAAAATCATAGAAAATGCATTTAAAAGTGTAAACAATTTTAAAATTTCCTGTTGTTTCCCATGAATCAGGATGTTCCTGTATATCCTAATAAAATAATATTAAAATTCCTTTATACTTGCTAGAAGCAAAATATAGGAAAAAAAGATAATTTGGTTGATGCAAACTGGATTGACCCAACGCCCCCAGCTGCTCTTCCACAGCAATCAAGGTGTCTCTGGGCAGGATCACACTGTCCACACTGCAGAACTGAGCCTAAGGCTATGCAGACAAAACTACAAAAGGCAACGCATAAGTGAAACCAGCTATACAACAGCTGGGTTTTATTCTGAGTCTGTCCCTTACACTGTCCACAGTAAGGAGAGATAAATTGGCTCCTAAGAGTCACCACAGCCTAACTATAAAACACACATCTAAATAACTAGCCAAATCACCCTCTGAAGAGCCTCTCTTTCTTCTAACCAAAGTACTAACTTAGGCTAAATACCTAAATTTTAGAATTTCCACTTTTACAATCAGTAAATTTGGAAGAGATAAATATTTAATTATTATGTTTCATTATTGAATTGGAGGTGGCCACAATTTACCCAATCTTTTTGTTTGCAGTGGCTGTGTATATTTAAATATGTAGCAGCTGCCACCAAGAAAATCTCAGAGTTTCACAATACCACTGAAAACTAAATTCTTTAGGGATTTCCAGGTGATATCTGGAGTTCATTGCCATCCTGAAAACCATGTTTGGAAGACAATATTCATAGACCCCTTGGGAACTCCTTCTTACAGTGCTGCCTAACGCAATATTTGTAGTTCATGGGAACTTTTCATTTACAGTTAACATATAAAATGTCATAGCATTGAGTCTCTTTGATCATCATGGATTAAAAGTTGCCCTCAGAGTAGACAGTGTTTCAGCTTGTAGAGGAAAGGTTGGGAAGACAAAGAGCAAAGTCTGAATTGTCCTTAAAAGTTATGTAGAACGCCAGTGTACAGTGAATGAGAAGGGTGGAACCACTTCCTTGAGTAAATTCATGATTTAGCCACTGAACTTTGGACACTGAGAAGCTCTGAGACTTAAGAGAACAAAAGTGGCAGAAGAAACAGTTAAGATGGGAAGCGATTAAGTAATGAACAATGAGAGATTGGAAAATACTGCAACAGACCATTGGAAAATCATTATTACAGCATCAGCACTGAACTGCCAAATGTGTTTTCTACTGACTGAAGTGGGACCCAGGATTTCTTCATTGCAATGCAAGACATTGATAAAAATGCAATATTTGTGTCTATCACTGAATAAAAGCTAAATAAAGCAGTGTTGCCACCCACCTTCTTGGTGGAGACATTATGCTATAGGTGGTCATGGAAAGCAGCACATCGGTGCTGGATCGATCAGCAGCCCATGTTCCTCAGAGTCATCCTCCTTGTGCATAGTGAAGTGTTGTCCAAACGGTGAAAACAAAACAGGATAGTGTGCCTTAGCAACATGTTTCACGACGAAGAAACATACTGAAAGTTCACTGCTAAATTGACACAATATTTTTAGAAAAAGGGGAATCACTCCAGGGAATCTTTCTCAAGATTGCAGCTTGTGCAATCTAAAACTTGGAAAGAGGTTTTGACTGAGCTATCTGCTGACATTTGAGACATGCTCTTGGTAAATTCTTGTGTACCAAAGGTACTGGAGCTGATTTACTGTGAAGCAAGGCAATTTCTGCTCAAGAGACACCCAAATTTCATGGAGAATGTGAATCTGCTCTTTTTACAGAACCCTAACAAAGTTACACAGGCATCGCACACTGTACAACACTAAGGCTCTTTCCTATCAAACTATTTAAAACTATCCAGAGATAGTTTTAATAAAACTATTTAAATCTATCCATACATACAAATTACTATTACAGACGCTATGATGCTACCAGTGTTCAATCAGTGAACATGCTCTAGGCAAAACATTAACTTAAACATAGGCTTATAGGGAATGTTGGGTCTGGAAGTGTATCCATGTCATAGTTCTCCAGCTGCTCCAAAGTAATTTCATAGAGACAGACACACACTCTACCATAAAGGTATTGGATAAAGCTTTCTCTTTCCACCTGTAAATGGAATTTATCTGTCATTTTCTCACTAGAAGACAATTTTTAAGCCACTGTTCACACTCTAGGATTCACCAGCTCAGTATTTTACTTTAATGCTGTTATTGCCTGGTAAATCAGGTTCTTTAGAAAAGACAGCACCACTTAAACTCAGCCATGGCTCTTACGGTAAATCCAGACACTTTAATCACAGGACATTTCACAAAGCCATGCACTTTTTCTTCTGAATTTTAACGTAAGTATATTACATTAAATTAACAGGGAATAGTCCCTGGCTTCACTCCAATGCAAGAACCATAATTCAAACCATCCCTCTTGTTGCTCCCTACACAGGATGGAAACATCTCCTCTGTCTGCATCAGCACGGCCTCCCACATCAGTCCTGTCATGTCCAGATCACGAGGATTATGTCTCATCCATGGAAGCTTCTAAGCTGCAGGTTAGATGCACACACCCAGTCCCCACTGAGGAGGATGCTGTGGCTGCCCTGTCCCTCCCATCACAGTGCTGCTCCCACGGGAAGGCAGCCTACCAAAGCTGGCTAGATGGGGGTGGCAGCACATGAGATCCAAGATATAAAACACATAAACAGACAGTATAGCCCTTATTCTATTCTCAGTTACCCGGACACTAAACAACACTCAAACTTCTATTGTGTAGGGATTGTATCTTGATGGGTAGAAGAACAAAGAAATGTGTCAAAACATACAGGAGTAGTTTTCCTGACAAGTTCATCTTTCTAGAGTGTTAATTAGATAAGCTCAGGTGTCTTTCACTGATTGTTTACCCTTGAGGTTTTCTTTTGCTTAATATTCCATAAACCCAACTACACAAGCTATTCATTCACAGATTTTTTTAAATGGGTATGCTTTGTTTCAAGGTACAGATGTTAGTATAATAAAATACTAACAGATCTCTCAGTATGAATAAACAGGAATCAATGTTTACTCACAATACAGAGAATTGCATTGGGTGTTCTCCTCATTAAAATTGTAAACTAAGCCAAATTTAATTACAGCTTGAAAGCCAAAAGGAAGTATGTTACTATCTTATCCTGCAGGACACAAGGTAATTTTAAAAAACAGTGGCATGCCACTGTTGATAAAGTAAACAGAAATACAAAATCAGACTAGGCACTAGTATTTGGCATGCCTCATGCCTATAGAAACCCATTTCCATTTCCAGTGATGATTTGCTGGCTTGGCTACTTAAGTAAAAAAAAAAAAAAAAAAAAAAAAAAAAAAGTAACTTTTTAAAAGCTGTCCTAAAGCACTCTTCATGTATCTCCACTTTATAATACTGGAAAACAAATTGAAACACATATAGTATACCTTTTTTACTGGGAGACAACTTATACAGTTCTCGATTGATGTTCTGCAATGAAACAGAGGGAAAGCCCTTATAAAGACAATTACATTTTCTTCCTTCTAAAATGGAATTAGGAACAATAAACTTTCTCTATTTCCTTGCATGGTGACAAAAGTCTGTAAAACATGATACTAAGAAACTGGTCAAGAGGAAATCTTGGCACCCAGGTGTAAAAGTCATAGTACTGACAACTCTGCTGACACTGTGAAAGGCAGCATTTTGAACACATATTTGGCTTGGTTCATTTTTTTAATCATCATTTTTTCTGAAGATGTTTCAAATAGGAGCTGAGCATAGTTTGTCTCCCTTGTTTTTTAGAAGGAAGACAAATTCCCAGTCTGAGCAAATTCTCCTGCTAAATTTCTAAACAAAAACTACAGTAAGTTGCCTCTGTGAGTGAAAATAATGCACTATACTATTAAAATGCTTTTGGCATCTAGCTTCTCCTATTCATTTATTCTCACCCAAAAATAATATTCTCTGGTTTAACTAAGCCGGTACACATCCAGCTAAAATATCCAGCTATAATTTGCAAAGTAGATATCCTTGCAGTCGGTATATATTAATAGCTTGGAGACAAGAACAGTCTGCAGTGCTGCCTACCTTTGCACAATGCCACTGTGGTTAGCAGAACCACTCTATAAATAAGCTGTGGGTTCTGTGTTCTCGAGTTTTCAGCCTCAGGAGGCTAGAAATTAAAGCCTGAAAATCACAGGGAAGTATACTATCCAGGCAAAAGAGGAGAAGAAGCAGGATACTGTGGTTTTTACTAGCACACAAGATAAATAATCTTGCTGTTACCACCTCGCTGAAAATTTTAAAAATACCTAGTTTTATCAAAAGTATATAAGATGACGATTTTTCACCCAAAATGGCTCAGCCAAATAAAAGGAACTGGAGTTAACAAGAAACCAATACCCAAGAAGCCTGTGAATACAGCAATCTATCAAACCCCACATAAAACAAACCTGAGGTGTGAATGGTATCACACAAGCACATGAAAAAAATAACAAACATTTCTACATTCCCCAAAATGACACTTTAACTCCACCACTAAAAACAAAGGGCTCCCTTAAATGAGTGCAGAGGAACCAGAAACCACAACAGCCACCCCTGAGTCTGCCACTCTGTCCTCCTGGCAATGGTTGAACCTTTCTGTTAAGTCCCTGGAGTTAACCTTAATTAATAACTGTGCTGCGGGTCAGCACTTGGCCAGCTCCCATCAAACAGTATTTACATCTTTCTTATCTGGTCATAAATTGTTAAATTCGATCTATTGGCATACCCAAAACAATTACCTGCCTGTCACAAAAGCATGCAGCGCATTGCTAGAGTCATAAGAGGGCTTCTATTATGGTTGCAAAGTGGAGCTGGTAGATGGAGTCAATAGACAGAGAGACTGCCTTTCCTGAATGAATGGGCTGAGTTCTCAATCTTGAATTCTGATCTGTGAATGGAATTGAAATGCTTAACCAACCACCCAGACAAACGTTAGCACAGTTGTTATCTAACCTGAGCTCTACTTCCAGACTTCCTTAAAAACCACCAGTATCCCTTAGCAGTGAGAATGGCTACTAGCAAGGGAACTGAACTTTGCTAGATCACTAATTCCAAAGCCCATCTACTGGACTATTAACCTAGGTGGGCGCACTTAGGCACATTCTGATGCAAAAAACGCTTAATGCTTTTTTCCTTTTTCCTGCCGTCCAAAACCAGAACACAGGGATTGATGGTTCTCTCATAATGCCAGACTTCACTGCTGCCCTGTGCCCAGCAACCCCCTGGGTTCAAGTTTCTGCTTTAGTTACTGTGCGTGTCTCGCTGGCTCTTCTCCATTCAGATTGCAGAGAGGTGCTGAGCAGGAACAGGTATTCAGTGACTGTAATTGATGTGCTGGCAGAACTGACAACCTGCTTTGAAAGTCAGTATGAATTCAAGGAACTTTAAACAATTAATTTAACAGCTTATTTTCGCTACCAAACTCTTTGACCATTAACAGAGGAACAAATATTGTTTCAGTAGTTAACCTCAATTGCTGCATTACATAACTAATAAACCACAAACAACTTCTTTCACAAAAAGCCTTTAGCATATGGATCTCTACTTCAGTATCTTTCAAATCCTCCTCACGGAGAAATCAGATCAAATAAGTCTGTCTCACATACCAAAGAATAGGGATAAATGATCTTAGCCTTTCAACCTCTCCATTCCTCAGGTTTTCAAAAGACTGAGCCACCCTGATTTCCACCTGCAAAAGTTCAGCCCCATAACGTAAACAATTTCTTTGTGCTGAATCTCTTTCTTTTTTTTCCCCGAACTTGAGTTGACATGAAATATTTGGCTTAGCTAGGCACAGACGCCAAAGGCCAAGCCCCCTTTTCTCTGCCAAGCATGCTGAGATAAAAACACAGATAAGATTCATAGTTCCTGTAACTTCTGTACCTGGGAAACATAAAACTTCGGCAGCACTCAACTTTTTTTGGACATTGTGTGTAAAAGCCACTAGAGACACCCCACAAAAGTGGCAAAACTCCTCTCCATCGAGATTGTGTTCAATAAATTTCTGCAGTAGAGGTTAGTGGAGATTTGTATAATGTTCAAAAGGAAAAAACAATGCTGCTTTGAAGGCTTTTTGCCTTCCCTGTCTTTAATTCTTATCCATTCTCTACCATTGCAATTTGAGTTGTGCTGTTTACTTTCTTTTGTTACACCATCAGCTTTCTCACAGCCATCAGGACTTGAATGCCCAGAGCACACATGCTGCCAGGGCTGATAAGAGAGTGAGTTTATCAGTGGTAAGAATGGCATAGCCAGCACTGTACTCTTCCAATTCTTTATTTGTTAGTCATAGTTTGCGGGTGTTACAGGGACAATAACTTTGCAACATCTTCAAACATCACACAGAGAGAAGGCACGTGGCACTTCTCTACAAACCAGGAATGTTTGAGCACTATTACCCACTGCCCAACTGGCTTGTACAGAGCACTTAGTAAGCAGCAAATTATTTTGGCTATTAAGGGCATACTTATTACAAAAACATGCTTTTGTTAATCATGTCAGGCTTCAGCTCTGTTCCTGAATTTTCTTTATTTTTTGCCCACTGCCCACTCCTTGGTGAGCTCTGGGTAAATGCTCTCATTGTCTATTGTTAATCATTCTTTCCTACATGATGACAGCTGCTTTTTGATCAGTGTCTGAACAAAACCACCTTTTTTGGATGGGTCATGAAATAGGATGGAATTTATGAAGCATCTTTCTCCAGATTATATTGCCCTCAGCTATGTTCTGCCAGAGACACTCCGTAGTACTGTGTAAACACATTCTCTTTCATGTCACAGTGATCTGGAAATAATCTCTCTGAATGGAACAAAATGGAAAGAAGAGACATTTTCTCACAGGCCTGTCTCAAAACGGTATTTTAAAAAAATCAGAATAATCCTCTGTACAACAGGCAAAAGCAAACCTCTTTTCCTTCTGACACCTATTAGAGTGAGAGTTAGACCGCTCAGCCCTTGTTCTGAAACTGCATTCTTATATATTTTTTAAAGATCCCTCCTTGTCAGCCTCTCACAAAAGGTCTTCTGAGGCAGACTGAGCATTTCCAATAAAATACATCCCAGTCAATCTGCAGAATTCCTGGCCCTAAGGGTTGCACTGCTATTTCTACTCGTAACAGTTCTGGGCAGGCTTGTGCTTTATCCTGCACACTCATTGTGGGTAGCAATGGACTATTCCATGTCCCTTTACACATCAGCTTTCCTTCCAGCATAGACAATGATCATCATAGGCAACAACTCACCACTGAAAGTAGTCGACTGCTTCCTATGAATGGGATGGGCAGGCAGCAAGCTAGGAAAAGAGTGATGGTGTTTTTGACCCTACTCATACCATTGACCTGATTAACTGCAAATCAAGGACTGGAAAAAATATATCTCTACTGGAGCAAGAGGAGAACCAGTAAACAACCTGGTATATTGCTTTTTCATGAGACTTTGTGGCGATCCTGAAGCTGAGTCTGTACTCTATTTTCAAACTCACTGTGAAGATGCAGGTTGCATCCATTTCATCAGAAGCAACCAGCAGAGTCTATTAAAAACAGCTTTCGCACTTCTCATAGACTTTCCTACCCAATATACTGAACAGTGCTTTTCCTTATTACACATCAAGAAGCAAAGGTATATCAATGAAACAAACTAAGTAGCTAAAAATATTTAATTTACTCTTCCTAAGATTTTGGGTACTCATACAATGTTACTAGGATGTAGACTATAAAATTAATTTGAGAGAAAAGGAGAGTCTGTCAAAAAGTTTTGAATTTTCATGATACAGCTGGAAGTGATGTATACAATATTGTGCACATGTTAACCAGATTTTCAACGGTACACTGGGCACTTATAAAGGCAAATGAGTTCCCTGATATGCTTCACAGGGTTAATAAACATGAGCTTGACAAAACTGCATTTCATTCCCACACAAAAAAATGGTAATGACTACACAGATAACGACAATATAGCACAAAAACCCCAGTTGTCTTGCCAGAAGTTATACATAGAGAAAAACAGCCCTGGTCTACCAGGTCTTGGTGTTCAGACAGCCATAGGGATACTTTGGTATTTATGTCAGAAGGTCCACAAGAGATGTGTTCTCTAGTCTTTTACTTCTTTTACTAAAAAATTTAAGTAAACTAGAAAGCTTACAATTAAAAGAGTTAAAGAAATCTAAAATCTTTGGTTAAGGCACCAAAATAAACCTGGAGTTGTTGAAATGGAAAACAGAATGAGTCATAATCCAAGAAATGCCTTGGGCTTGCCATTCTCTCAGTACATGCCAATATTCTCTAATAAACCTGATATTCAATGGTTCAGAGGACCCAGCACATGTTTTAGACAGTCATCAGCATGAAAAAACGTGGAGATATATAAGGACCTTTGCTGTCCTTGTGCTTGGTTGTCCATGCATCCTGGGTACTCCCTTAGAAGGGCCCCAGGAACATTCTCAGAGCATTTCTTGGCCCAGTACGAGCAGGATTTTCTAGGAACCAGAGCTCAGGTCGAGGGAACACTACCTCAAAGGGCAAGAGTGAGTTAAGTCTCAGGAGTGGCCTAGAATTCAGAGTATTGCCTGGGTTGTTTTACCATATATAGCCAGGATATGGTCTTTAAATACTTTGACTTTCAAGTCTCTGATTCTGCCCTTATTCCCTAAGGTTTCCCTGGAAAAGCTGGAGCTCTGACTTATTTCAGTTGCATTATCTACAGGTTTCTAACTGAAGGACAGAGGTCTTTACATGTAATTCTTTCTCAAAGAGAAAAAGAAGAGAGTAATAGAAAAAGTCATAGAAAAATTATAAATACCATCAATGAATGAATGTGAACACACAGGCACACACACAAAATAACAAACAGCCAGAAATTGAAGCAGACTACGGAAAATAAAAGGGGCAGACGTTCAGCTGGTATAAACAGAAGCACTGATTAATTTTAAAGCTATAATGAATGAGAGAGCACACACTAATAAAATAAATGCATTGCTTGCAGTACAAGTAAAAGAGTTTCAAGCTGTTTTCACAAATACAACAAGAAAAAAAAAAAAGAAGGCGAAAATCTATATGTAGATAACTTTATTCCCCCCATGCCTGACAGGAATTTTACATGCAGTTATGGCTGTCTAACTATCAAAAAGATCGAGTGAGAAAACGGAAGAAGTCCAGAAAACAGCAAAAATGATCAGAGAGCTGGAGAGACTGATACGTAGTGAGTGACTAAAATAGAACTGAATTTTTAAGACATTGGCAGTATGACAATTAAAGAGATACAGCAATCTACGCTCTGAAAGGCATGAATACAAAAAGAGAGGGACTTTTATGGGAAAAGACAAAGGGATTCTGAATTTAAAAAAAATGCATGTTGGATTTCCAAAGTAGACTGAACTAGTCTCCCAAGCATGGAATGTGTAAAAGATCTGCTATTTTAGGACTAACAGTGTTCTCTTCTCCCTGACCTGTCTATAGTAGGCCTCTTAAAATTTTCTTATTCCCATTTTTATTAATTCATCTGCAAAATTCAGTGTTCCTTACTAGTAAGACAGAGTAGTAGCTACCATTTTATTCAAGGATCATCTAGCTCTGGTCAAAAGTTTTTGAGAACAATCCTTAACCTAGTCCCTGTTCTCTGCTATGTCTCCTATCACTGCTACTACAAGCACAAACACTGAAGAAGATCTTAAGATGCAAGCATCGCATACATATATTCGCTTTTAGCATGTGTTGAACTCATTGGCTGCTGCTGACTCTTTAGACAAGAGTTTCCCTATTACCCCTGGATTTAATAGAAAGACAGACAGACAGAAGGAGGAACAACACTCCCTTGGGAGGGGGTGGCATGGAGGGAAAAAACCCAGAAGTAGTCTTGAAGAATTGAAGGCTAATCACAATTTTCTAGACTTTGACTATTGATAATGTACCTCCTGTCTAGAAAGTAACTTAGCGGTCTCTCTGCTCCTATCTCCTTTCTTTGGATAACCTGGACAGAGCAAACCCTATAATAGACATACATTCACACATATAATGTGCATATATATATATTATATATACATGTGTTGTAATACTTGGACCAGTTGCACTGACACTACAGGGACAGGTCAAGTCATAATAGAGAAGTCTTACAGAGAGAAGGAATTTAATCCAAGTGCACCTTCAAGAAAGGTACATTCTTTATTTTCTTCAAATATTTTCTCTGACTCGAAACAATTTAAAAAAGTATTAGTTGCTCATGAGTGCATTTGTCTTCTGTTGTCACCTCTTCTCAGTGGAGTTTTCAAAGTAGGATTTTTTTTAATTGTATGCCCTTTGAAAAAGCATTCTGCAAATTCTACTTTTCTCAAAGGAGCATCCTTTTTCATAAAGGAAGGGTTTTACCTCAGAAATTACTATATTTATCTAAAGAAGTCTAGACTCAACCAAGATACCAGACTATAAAGAGATAATATATTTTGGGGCAAAAAAACCCAAACAATAGTGTTTGTGAAGCACTTCTTGGGCAAGTAAAAGTCAGACCCTTACAAGCCCCAAGTATAGGAATGGTTGATGTCTTGCAAAAGGAAAACTAATCATTCTGTGTGCAGCTGACTTATACGTATTTCTGCCTTTCCAATAAGCCATCTGAAAACTATACAATGAATAAAAATGGAAAATATTTTTTTCTATATTTTAGGAATAAGAAATAAGAAATTTTGTTGTCTAAGGTTGGATTACTTTATGGATGAGGATGTCCTAAACATCTCAGAGATTTTCTGGATCATTAATGCACTGCAAACAGACCAAAAATACATTCTTAGCAAAAGTAGTTTATCAGATGCTAATCCTTTTTTGTAAGGGAACTACAGAAAAGAATGACATAATTCAAGCATAATATGGTCAGTATTCCTCTTCCATACACAAAGCATGAAAAGAGCAGAAATTGGTGAAAAGAGCAAAGAGATCTTAACATAGAGTTGTTAAATGGCAGGGTGCAGAAAACATCTGGAAAACTTAGTGGCAGCAAGCTCCTGAAGTGTGGCGTAGAAATGCAAACTAAAATAATCAGGTTTGGGGGTTTTTTTAATATCCAAAGCACCTAAGCTTATGGTAACTATTGAAGAGTTGAGGAGTTTGATTTTTATCTTTCTAGAAGTCATCAGTCAATGACAGCACACTGCTTCACACCCCCACTCATCACCTGCTTCCCACCAGACACAGCTTCCTGCAAAGCAACACTTCCACAATAGAAAAAAGACTAAAACAACTATTAGCAGAGTCCTAATTAAAACACAACACTCAGCAATCTCTAGAAAACATGGTATGATCCAAGGTAAAGAACTCTCCATCACTGACAACTAATGACAGAATGCTTGCAACAAAAACCATCCAAAAGTAGTTACTGCTTTTACAATTCTTCATCAGAATCTGATTTAATTTGGATGCTCATAGAGAAATCACCTGGTCCTTCCTGCAGATCCCACTAGCACCCAAGCTGTTTCCATATTTCCTCCACAATACTCGTTTTCCTTTTTCATTTCAGTGGGCAGAGAGCACAAGCACTGAAGTTCTGATGAACTTTCAGGTTCTGGTTTCATGCTATACTGAAGTGTAATGCCTTTCTTTCCTCTGCTTATATGAGTAAGCAGCCATAAACACTGGGGTTACACATTTTAACAAGCTACCATCAGTCAGCTGAACAGCAGCAGCTGTTGGACCACCATGCTGCAAGGCTGAAGCAGATGGTTCTGCGCCCCAGCTCTGGCAGGGCTGGGGCAGGCTCAGGAGTTGCCATTCAGCGCTGAGCAGCTCTCCATAGCCTACATCCCTTTCCCAACCTTTTATAAGGTGCAGCTGGCCCACTTAGCAGGAACCCCATTGGGGTGTCTTATAATCTTTAACATGCTTAAACACACAGGAAACATTGATTATATCAGTCCCTGTACTGCTGTAAACATTGAAATAGCCAGCAGGACTAGGGAAGTGATTGTACTCCTGTACTTGGCACTGGTGAGGCCACACCTCGAGTGCTGTGTCCAGTTCTGAGCCTCTCACTACAAGAAGGAAATTGAGGTGCTGGAAGAGGTTCAGGAAGAAGGACAACAAAGCTGGTGAGGGGTCTTGAGACTTGTCCTACGAGGAGCAGCTGAGGGATTTTTTGTTGTTTAGCCTGAAGAAAAGAAAGCTCAGGGGGGACTTTATGACTCTCTGCAACCACCTGAAAGGAGGCTGTGGCCAGGTGGGAGTCAGCCTTTTCTCCCAGGCAACCAGAGACAGAACAAGAGGAAATGGCCTCAAGCTGCACCAAAGGATGTTGACATAGAACATCAGGAAGAATTTCTTCGCTGAAAATGTGTTCCAGCATTGGAACAGTCTACCCAGGGAGGTGGTGGAATTACCATCCTTGGAAGTGTTCAAGAAATGACTGGATGTGGCACTTAGTGCTATTGTGTAGTTGACGTGGTGGCGTTCAGTCAAAGGCTGAACTTCCTCTTGGAGGTCTTTTCCAACCTTAATGATTCTATGATCCTACAATTTAATATATATCATACATACAGTCAGCCTCCAAATCCCAACCTGGGATCTTTTCACTAGATCATCACTTATTTCAGCATTCAAATCTGAGTCTCAGTGAATCATTTGTGAGTTTTACCCTGTGACATATGCTGACATATTAATAACAGCTCTGATGATACATCCTATAAACTGCTGGTAGAAGCGCAATTTTAAAAAAATTAAAGCACACAAGAAAGAATGACTTACCAAAACACCCTAGAAACATTTCCAAACTTCTATTGATGGGAAAAAACAAAAAAGAAGTATCTAAAAATGTCTGAGCCAGCCCCTTTTGCTCTTCCCATGTTCTCCATCTGCTCACAAGGAACCATATTCCCAATGTCAGTATTAAACAGCAAACTCTCTCATCCCTCAACAAAGACTATTTGAGCACTATTAAACCATCAAAACAGCAACTCAGGAGATCTCATGGGAGTGCTTTTTTTCTTCCTTTCTCATATTAGAAATCAGAGGTCATGCTGAAAGCTACTATAAACATCTCTATTACCACTAACTTAGCTTGGCTAAAAGACATCCAGAAAGTCCTAAAATCATTTTCACAACCAGTTTTTGGCCTGAATATATTTATCATGTCACTTCTACTCTGACTCTCACAGCAGTTTTCACCTTAACACATACAAAACCAATCTTTGTAGAAGCATTTGGCTAAATTTAGCAGCATTGGATATAATTCAGCAAATTAAATATAAATGTTTATCCATAGCTTACATTTATTTGCATTGATTGGCCACCAAAACCAGTGAATTTTACACTCCACAGGCCAAAAAATGACAAGAAAAGCAATGGAGCACAAGGGAGTTTTCATACAGAGACAGGATCTCATTATCCTTTTTAATGGAACAAGTCAAAGGTCACTGCTTCAGTGGTGGCAAAGTAGCATACATACGACACACACACTTTTTCCAAAAGTCTCCCATATGGTTTTCCTATGCACACTCCTCAAATATGCAATTTATTTGATTTTTTTTTTGCTTATACAGATATGGCTATATCAAGGCAACGTGTTAGCGTTTGCAGTTTATACCTCTCCATATGTGTCAAATCTGAAAATTTAAACTGCCCACTGTGTACATAAGAAAACGTAGCTTCTGATCCATATCTTCAATCTGCAAGGTCCTTCAGGTTTGGTGTCATTTTAACACATCTCGCATATCCCTGAATGCCATACAAATTTCTCGGTTCTCTACACCTGCTTCCTTCAAATGGATTTGCATACAGACATAAATTTATCAGAAGGAAAATTTGGGAAAGAGGTTGCAACTTGTCCACTAACACTGCCTGGTTCACTTCTTGAAATCTCCACTGTGCAGGTATCTCTCCCCTCCACCCATGCTGCACAGGGATGGCTGCAGCCATTGTTTTTACACCTCATTCCTAATGTAAACAAATAGTGAGAGCCCATCTGACTTTTTCGTATCCCAGTATACTGCCTATCTGTGAAATGGCAGCAACAAAAATTCCCCAGGTACATCATAGAAATATGAGGGTAAAATAAAAGACTTTTTTCACAGCTCCCCTGAAGTCATCAAGATTTTCAATACTGATCTTGAAAAGAAAATAACATATTTGAAGTACAAATCTGTTAAAACTCCCAGTGAAATTACAAGGGAAATTAATGGGACACCTTGGGATTTATCTCTCTGAAAATATGAAGTGTTACATTATAATCATTATATGGTACTTTTAGATCACATTACAAATATTTTTAAAGGGAAAAGAGAGAAAACAGGGAAAGGATACCCTAAGAGCTGAACTCATCCTGACAAGCAAAATAGAAGGGATGAGACCCAAATGGCCATTGTCTATGGTCTTGTTGCAAAGACAGAAGAGCTTTCTCAAATGCAAAGTAAAATTGTGAAAACTTTTGCCAAAAGATATATAACTGACATGTCTGCCAGGGTTGAGAAAGACAGCTTGTATCTGTATATAAAATGCTACAATAATCAAAGTAAAGCTCAAAGCTTAAACAAGAACATCCTTGTAAAACAAATATAGAATTAAATGGACACCATATTTTTCAATAAAATTACACATTAGTTAGAATCTAAATGTAACTTTTTTTCTCAAGGACAGATATGAAAACTTTTTTGCCAAGATCTTTGCTCTCAAAAAATCAGTTTGTGATCTATTTCCCCTTATGCTGCACTTCACACCCTAGAGGAATTGCAGTGAACATACAAGATGTATTTTCATAATCCTTCTCCAAATCCAGTTCCTAAAAGTCCTTTTCCAGTAATGTGTATGAAAACAGTAATAAAACTACTGAGCCTACCACAGCCTTGCTTGCTTCTTGGGATGCCCCATCTATATGTCTGCATCCATCGTTCATCCCTGGGCCTATACTTTTGATTACAAGCTTTTTGGGAGACTATTTGTTCAACAGTTGTGCACTGTGTACCATAATACATTCTGAGAAACTCTTCTAATAGAAAGAATTTATAATAATGAACAATTTCACCCTTTCAGTTTTTAAAAACATGGCAGCAAAAGATATGGTTAGAAAATGGAGATATATTTCAACAGCTGATGTTACCTTCAAGCAGAAGTTTAGCACATAAGGAACTACACCTGGGGCAAAGTGTGGAAACACATACACATACATATGCATTTCACGTCACATGATATAATTCCTTGGCTGTTACCAACACAGAGATTAAAAAAAAAACATCTGTCCAAAGGTTATTTGAGAATATCATGTAAAAGTGGAGAAGTTTTGCACCCTGTTTATGGCCATTTTTCCCTACTTTTACTTTTATACTTTAAAGAGTTCTGTCCAGCCATGCTGGAAGAAAGCTCAGCCTGGTGTCCCTGAACAGGGATACTGGAAAACCCCCCCTTGCTGAACATTGTATATACCTCCTTTTATTCTGTACATTTGCCAGAGATTATAACTTGATGCTGCTCTGGCTTTCCCCTCAACCTCACTTGACAAGTCATACACAAATCACTTCCAAAATAACTACCAGATTTATTGAAAATAGCCTGATTTAAGGGGTTCTTAATAACCAACATCCTCAGTCATACGCAGACTTGAGCTTTTACTGCTTTTAAATAGGCTTTTCATGAAAAATATTATTCTTTCAGGAGCAATTGCATCACCACTTTATTTCAAATCCTCAGGGATTACAAAGGTAAACTCTTGGTTTTCCATGGTACTTTCTCAATGTTCATCAAATAATACAATAACAGATTTCAAAAAGCATATGGACATGAAAAAGAAAGTGCTATTTGCTTTTTATAAATGGGGCTGATACAGCAAGCCCCTCTTCAGTGGCAGACTGTGATTTGGGAGATCTTTCAAGAACCACTCCCTAGCTTTTAGCAAAGCTGGAACTGAGCAATAAAGCTCTGGACTCGCTGCTCCAGCTGGTTGGGTAGAGTGAGATGCAGCAGGAGTGGTTGGGAAGTGGGCAGAGCTGTTCAAAAGCAGAGCCGTGGTTGTGCACATGCACCAGATCCACACCTCTAGTGAGGGGAGAGGTAGGAAGCAGTTGGTACAAACCAGTATGGTCTGATTTCTGTAACTAAGGGGCTAGTTTGGGAGCCTGTGTTGGTGGCTCCTACCTGGCTTTTCAGCACCACCAAATCCAAATTTCTGTGCCTAACCCAAGCAGCTACCTCAGTGGCGATGAATGCCTTTGGGCTGCACTCAGGTCTCCATATCAATAGGCTAAAAAAATAACAGTTGCTGGACAGAAGCACCCTGAAGGGTGGGGCTGAACCTCGACTCTGTCAACTGTTTTTGTATTCTTCTCACTCATGGAGCAAATAGTAGTGGAGGTAGGCAGGAGGGGGGAGGGGAAGCAGAGTAGAAATGCAGCTCGTAAGTATGTCTTGAGTCATCATGCTGTTTCTTGGCTTGCCTTTCAACCAGTTGTAAACTCGTACTTGCAGGCTTTTTAGACCTAGTGCATCCAAAATATTTACATTATATCAGTATCACTAAATTCATCAGCGTGGGAGAAAAAAAGTCATCCATACAAGTTACACATTGATGCAAAGCTTTTCTGCAGAAGTTTCCGACAAGAACAATGCAGTATGAAGCAGAGCACTGTAATAGGTGATTTCCTACTCAAATTTTGCATAGTTATTTTTATATCCCTTTCTTGTGATCTTTTTTAAGTTTGAAGCTCTCTTAGTGGTGAAAATTAAAGGAAGTTAAAACTAGCAGCTTCCTTTTTAATTTAACAGGCCTGGATGATTGATTAGTAATATCACTTCTCTCTGACACTGACAGGCGACTGTGGTTATTCAATGTAGCACGAATGAACTACTGTCAAGTCATGAGATCACTCTGCGCATCAATATTGTCAGGTACTTTTAGCAGTCATTATAATAATTTAGTCACTTTATCCAATCACTCTTAGGTTTAAAAGATATTCTCAAATAGAATAGAGGAAATAATTCATATGGACTGAAGCTAAAACCCAAAGAAGGCATGAAAATACTTGTAATGGCAGGTGCAGTATTTCATTGCAGCAAAAGTTAGGCAGTTTAAGCAGCACGAGTCAAGTAAGTCCCGCAGGAGTGTGACGGGCCGGTGGGGCCGGGCACGGGAACTTGGGTGTGCAGTGGCGACACACCTCTCCTCCCCGCTCCTCTCCCTGTTTGGGCTACAAGGGGCCGCAGCCACGGCCCAGCACGGCTCCGTGCACAATCCCCTCCGCGTTTTGCTTCTGCTGCCTGTTGTTCGATGCCACAAACGCTGACAAAGGCCAGCCGGGCACGGCCCATGAACGGGGAAACCGAGCGCGCCCGAGGGCTCCGGGCGGCCGGGGCGGCCCGCCGGGAGGGCTGAACGCCCACCGAGCGGCTGCCGAGGCGAGGGACGAGCGGGCTGCCGGCGAGCGCCCAGCCGAGCCC
>VZRF01003403.1:836171-852498 GCA_013396875.1 Vireo altiloquus | reverse complement strand
GGGGTCCCCGGCTCCCCGTGACGGCAGAGCCGCCTCTTGTTCCAGCTGGGGTTCGAGGACGTGATCGCGGAGCCAGAGCTCACCCACTCGTTCGACAAGGTCTGGGTCTGCAGCCACGCTCTGTTTGAGCTCAGCAAGTACGTGATCTACAAGGTCCTGACTCTGGTCCTCGCCATACCGCTGGCCCTGGTGGTGGGGATCGTCTTCGCGACGCTCAGCTGCCTCCACATCTGGTAAGCGCCTGCTGTGTCCGTCGGTGCCTGGGCTCTGCCGACAGCTCCGCAGAACTCGTCTGCTGTAGCGCTCGTTACTGCCCAGCAGCGATGGCCGACTGCACCCCGGTAGTCATATCAGCTAATATTAGCTGCTTTATTACTAAAGGGAGAGAAAAGGAAACACGTTTTCTCTGTGATTCAGTTTTCTGCCTTGGTTTTACCCGCAGTCCGGCATGACTGTGTAAGGTCCTTGGGGCAGAGAGCCTGTATTGCCACTTGGATGGCACCTACAGCAATGCATTCTAGCCATGGCTGGCTTCTGGAGTGATAATAGTGACTGAATTTGTTTTTTAAACTGAAGTGCAGAATTTGTTCAAACGTCTATTTTAAACGAATTATCTAGGCAGAAGTACTACTAACATCTGAAGTTATTACTAACTTGTTAGTACTGTTACCACTTTAATTTTTTTCCTCACAGACTGAAGAAAGGTTTTGAGGGCCCAGCTCGCTCTATGTTACTGCCATAAAATATACTGCCAGTGCCTTGCATCTGTCACAAGCAACATATCTACAGTACATAGCTATCTCTAGATGCAGTGCCCCTAAGCCCTTCCACCTAAGCAAAAAACCCTGCTGAGCTCAGGCAAGCTGCTTCTGGCCTTGGTACAAGTTCACAGACAAATACACTGGCTGTCCAAGTCACGCCAAACCTGTGTGTTTTAAGCATAATATACTCACAAAATATCAGGAAGAGTCCTTTGAGACCAGAAAGGGAGATGATGGTGGACAAGGAAAAAAGGCAGGGAGAATAATGAGGCCGAGGAAAGAACTGACAATCCAAAATGCTGCAGAGGAGGGGATAAATGCAGATTATTGATGATATTTCTGCAAACCAGGATTTTCTGTATACATGAGTTTTGGGCAAAGTCTAATTTGATGTGGGTAACACTGGAATCCTTTTCCTTTTATTAAGGAAAACAGAATACAGAAACTGGAAGTGAACTCAAAACCCTAGAAATACATTTATTATCTGAACCTGTTGTGGCAATCTCGTGGGTACAGACTGCAGTTTTTTAAAGTGGAATGGAAGCTTGTGTTGATGACATTGTTAAGCCACTTTGAAAACTGATCAACTTGAATTTTGGAGCATGGTGTTTGCATAATATCAAAAGGAGGTGCAGTGCAATTTAGAGATGCCCACCTGCTACCTCTCTGGTTCCCAGACTGTTACAAACAGTACATAGGCATAGTGTTGCCCAGATTTTTAGGTCTGTCAGGTGTCACTGTGCCATAGTTGCAGTGTGACTAGAAAAGTGTGTGGTGAGTATATATAGGTTTCCAGTAATGAAATATCTATGGGAAAATTCATCAACGCTGAATTTGTTAAAACTGTAGTACTTTTTTTGTGCTTCAGAAGAATCTTATGTCTGGATTTCACAGACTGGATACAGAGACATGAGTTTCCCTGATCCAGGACTCAGAGGTCAGTTACTATTTATGCACGTAGTCCCTAGTGACTATCTCAGGAACTGTGGGTTCTCAGTACATGTGAAATAGGACTGTCTGATTGTAGCACTTAATTTGAAAAGTTTCTCCTGAATTTCTGTGAACACACTTGCTTCCCCAGCAAATTATTTTCTTTGCCCAGGTTCGTGGTCACTACAGAATTGATTTTTCAATTTGATCTTCCTTGCACCTGGGATGGATGTGAAAGAATCACGTAACTCAGTAGTGCTGTCTGCACCCCCTTGGACTCCATTCAGTGCTACCATCCAAAGGCAATACTGTGTCATCTTCCCACAGACTCAAGCTGGATTTATTCCAGCACACAGGTGGAACACACTGAGACTAAGCTGGCATCTCTGCACCTCTTCGTGTTCCAGATTTCGTGGGAGCAAGGAGTTCAATGTTTCTGCATTTGAGAGGGTAGTGCAAAAGCAGTGCAGCTTTACAGGCCCTAAACACAGGGTACTGGCTCCCTTGCAGGCCCATTGGGTCTGAATAAAAAAGTAACTCTTCGTTGTGTACGTGAAAGAAAGGGAATTCCATTATAACTCTGTCTTCAGCTGTTTAAATATCATGGGAAGACCCTCCCAGAAGACTGCCACTCAGAGTCCCTATGCTTCACTTTTATCATCCAAACTAGTGAGGTGGTGATGTTGGCATGTCATGAGGGAGCCTTTCCTGAGACTAAAGTCAGAAGTGTTTCAACAACTTTTGGAGCTGCACAAGTACAAAGCTCTCTTGATGTCACACATGTTGTTGCAGTTTCATCAGCATGTTAAAAATCCATTTAAGTCTAACTCAGCATTTCTCATGCTCAAGGACACCTTGTGGATTGCCCCCATCATACCTGATGGTAAATAACTTTCACCTGCAAAAAGAAGCCTGAGTAAGAAATATATAATAGCACACTTTCATTTTCATTTTTAACCATGGAGCGTATTCTGTTCTCAGACTGGCTGCTTGAGCCAGAATCTCATTTCACACTGTCTGGTAAAAGATACTGATGGGCTGAAACTGGGCCAGCTATCAGGTTGGTCATCTACATACAAGCCAGTTCAAGGAAGTCTACTTTGCATTTTTCCTTTACTAATGACTGTCATTTTCATCATAGAGTACACAGGCCACACTGAGTTGTAACATCTTTCTATGAAATTAGTAAGCTTTTAAATATGTCCTTAGATCGCAGCTCTTAAGGTTACTGATTTTTGAACATGAGTGGAACACTTCTGTTTTTTGAAGTGGCTCGTGCAAAATCATTATATTTCTTACAGATTGGTGACTGATTCTTGTTCCAAGCCACATGTTTGCCATGTCTTTGAAACTAACACTTGAATTTCATATATGCTTTTTTGCAGTCTTATTAGAATAGTGTTCTGGTACGTTGCATATTTACACTAAGAATCAGTGATTCATTTGTGGATCCTTAACCTGAATCTTGGATCTGAAATGGGCTTACAAAGCTTTATAGGGATCATCAGCTAAAGCAGTAGGTATTCACAGCACTTCCCCACTTCAGCTTCCATTCACAGTGCTGAGATGTAGCCAGGGACTTACATGCAAAGCAGATATGGACATGCATAATTTCTTACCTTTTTGTATTCCACAACTTCATTTACATAACTGCTGCTATCATCAACCTCAACCCTAAAACCATGTCCCTACTGACATAACTACTGCTACCATCAACCTCAACCTAAAACCATGTCCCTACTGACTGCCTGAAATTGAAATAAGTTACAGTACAGCTGTGAAGGCCTGCCTTATCACCTGGTGGTGCTCTTCTTTGATGTCCAGTACATGTCCCTTGGTTTAGTAAGAGGAAGTACTTGGATGTTGTCTTGCTTCCTTTGTAGTAGTTTTCTCTTTTCCAGTCTACCCAGCTCCTGGGATACATAATGTCCAATTTTAATTTTAATGCACTTCGTATACAGTGTATGAGTTGTGGAAGGCTTTGGTTGTGGGACAACCTCACTTGTCCCAATAGATAATGAGATGCAACAAGAAGCTGTAAAACTGCTAGGTAATTGATAGCAATCTTTCACAATGCTTGCTTGTATTGTAGAGTCATACAAGACTTTTAATTCCAAATCATGATATAGTACATGGAATTAGGTAATTTCAGCACAGAAACATGGAGAATTTGAAAAATAGTTTTAAGACATGTCTGTGATTCCATTTTGAAAAGCTTTACAGGAGAAGGTGTGATTCTTCCACTTTGAAGCAGGAATCTGAATTAATGGTCCATGACTACTCTAATATCGTTGCCCAGGTCTTGAAAAGTTGATTCGCATTATCAGTGGGAATTAAACTGTGCTTTAACTGCCATTTCCAAGAGGTTTTTTTGGTTTTTGACAAGGTTCCCTCCAGGTTTAGCAAGAAGAAAACGTAATGTGAGCAAAAGCGAGATAGGTTGAGGGGTATAATTTTGTAGATGTCATGCCTTGAACAGAATAAAGGGAAAATAGGATAGGATGGGGAAAAAAATGGGGTAATTTGCACTTTTCAGTTCAACAGTTCCCAAAAGACCCGATTCATCCCACTTGGTAAAAGAAGGGGTATTTGATAATATGTATACATAGCAAGACTCAGTGAGAGGTCATATAGGTAGCTGTCTTCAGCTTAGATGACAAATTCAACAGACCTTTCATTTTCTTCCCAATGTAGTGTTACTACATGGTAACACTAGTAGTACCAGTATGGTGTCAGTGTTGATATCCTTGGGATAGGCTGCTTTAATTTTACCATTAGACATTACTCAAGCAAGTTACCATGCCTGTGAACAAAAGTGCAGACCGGGATAAATCCACAACAAAGGATGTGTACGTTATATTTGTCAGGTCACAAAACCAAATACATGGCTTCTAATGGCATTGATTATTTATTTTTAAGTGTGACTGGTTGCTCCATAGAAAGCACATTGCACCCTCTGATAATCTGGACATATCACACTGCAGGATAACATATCCTGTGCAAAACAGGATGTGGACTTGTACACATGTAAATACACATGTATATACACACACTCACATAATTTAAAAGTTAGAAAATACCTTTCATAACTCTCGAAGAAAGTTGTTTGGGTAATTGTTCAATAAGTAGATTGATTTTATCTTAAAATTGAAAGTTATTTACATTAATTAGCTTTGATTGCTGTTATGTCTCATGTATCCTCCTATGGATTTAGCCTACAGTGGGTTTTGCGTGCATTTACCATAAATTTAAAAAAATAATGGCAAGTGCTAAAAGATGATAAAAGATGACCAAAACATTTTAATGTTTATTTTATTTAAGATTATCAAAATAAGTTGAGTTCCAGTACTGTGTGAATGAACTCTACAGCAATTTCAAGTACTATGATCACTACTTCTCCAGCCTTCTACATCTTTCTCTGAATCTTCTGCATACTGTGGTATTTGTTTAGTTTGTATTTTGTGTGATCCTGTCAACAGAGGTTCCAAAAGAGTGTTGTCTTTCCTATTTCTCTCCAGTTCAGTTAGATTAAAAAAAAAAAAAAAACAGGCCAAATTAATTATAGATGGTAGCAAAGGAGCAATTGCATAGTCTTTATGAACTATCTGAAATAGAAAAGAGGTGAAGTCAACACAATCAGAATAGCCATTTCTGTCATTTTCCCTGTGTTGCTTGGAAAAATAGCAATTTTTTTTCCTTTGCATTATTGATGTATATCAGCTGTATTCTAACAGGTTAAGGCCTAATTTTTTACTCTATAATTATCTATTCTTTATGCAGTGATATTATGGGTGGTTATAAACATGTAGTTTACAGGGTTCAGTTTAAAACTAGAGGCACATTATTCCAGTAATGCTCACAGTCCTATATGGGGTGTTTCAGCAGAGACAAAAGAGAAGGTTTTAGAAAAACTATTCTTGTTTAAATCCATCTGGACTGGCTTTGCATAGAGCATTGACGTACTAGTATATGGCTTGCAGTTTATGACAAAAGCTGTTAGATAAACACTGAAAGTAATTAATTGTGATTCTGTACATTTCTAACCTTCAACTTGTTTTAAACGTGGTAGTTTTTTTTCTACTTTGTTAATCTGAGGAGTATGCATTGTAAATACACAGCACCTTTGTTTTTAGACTTAGGATGAAATAGTAAAGTATGTATTTTCTGTCATTCCAATCAAAGTCAGTGAAAGTTCTGCAGTGGAATTATGCAAATTGAAGATTGGGAACTTAAATTTTGAATGCCACAAACTAGAACAGAGTTTATTATCTTTATCAAAAGAATCTCTAGCTTGTTTTGCCAAATTTAGGAAGTAAACGTTCAGTATGGCAGAGATTTTTTAAAAGCCTTGCTCTAGTAGCACTTCAGTATTATATAAAGTATTTATAAATTTAGTTTGTCTGCACC
Source organism: Vireo altiloquus (assembly GCA_013396875.1). Taxonomy (NCBI): domain Eukaryota; kingdom Metazoa; phylum Chordata; class Aves; order Passeriformes; family Vireonidae; genus Vireo; species Vireo altiloquus. The sequence goes on along the minus strand of VZRF01003403.1, from coordinate 846,400 downwards.
CAAGTAAACCATCCATCGTAGTAAAATGACCGGAGGTTTAGACCAGTAAATTGTTAAGGATGGAGAATAACTTAAAATAGTGTGGTCAGTTATCATGTATCCACTGGCCCTCCTGAGCTGTGCACTCTGGCTCTCCTCCATTGTTAGCATGCTTGGCTCAAGCCACCACTAATGACATTGCTTTGGAATTGGTACACATGGAGACCAGTCCCCAGATGCTTACCAGTGCTCAGGAGACAAAAGGACAATACTTTCTAGTATGCACCCTGAGTGAATAAGATCTTTTCCCCTGACAAGGAGTTTTGACCATAATCTAATATTAATTTCTCACCCACAAATGATGAACTGTACAGGATTGGCCTATTTTTCTGAGATGTGGCATGTATCTGTATTGTAAGAATCTGATGTAACTGGATAGTGCCTTCCTGTTTTCTGTTTTACTGTAGCAATGTGTAAGAGGGATGGGTAAGAATGAGAGGCCAGTGGTGGGAAGTGCATGTGTGCCTGTGCACTTGTGTGTGCCTGGGAGAGAGACAGATAAAAGAAACACCAGAAGAGGCAGCGGAGCAAGAACAGATTGTAAAGGGTGCTGTTGTCAGTAACTCAAGCTGGGGAACATAGTGTTTCTGTCAACCCCTAGAGTCCCAGATTCAGATATGACCACAGCACAAGTGAGTCCTTAGGAGATGACTGCTCTTCAGCCATGGTGGGTGGCAGCAGGGCTACAGCACATCATGTAGACCAGCCCTGCCAGCAGCAGGGAGAGACAGCAAAGATTCATCATTTTAAATGGCATGTAAAGAATTTGCCAATTAGTAAACAGAGACACAATGAAAAGAAAGCTGGTGTCTACTCTCTCATGTTGCATACAATGATTCTAGCAGAGGACCACATGGATCACAGTGTTTCTGCATATGCAGGTGTGAGGTCTTGAGCAAACAAAATTGATGGAGAATGACTGCAAGAGAGTAAAATCAACTTGCTTAAATATTTATATTATAAAGTTATAAAAGTTAAAGAACCACTTCTGTTCCATAAGATGTCACATTTTGTGTTTCAGTATCCTGATTTCCCCATGCTGTAGCAGCACTGATCTTCAAATCTTTCATTTTCTCTTTTACAGGGTTGTGGTGCCTTTTGTGAAAACCTGTCTCATGGTCCTGCCTTCAGTGCAAACTGTATGGAAGAGCCTGACAGATGTTTTTGTCGTACCATTCTTTCAGAGCCTGGGCCGGTGCTTTGCCATGGTTAATATACGCCTGGACCAAGAGTAAACATCAGAGATGTGACACTGCTGTAGTTGTAGCTGGTGTTATACTTCTTTGCTGACCTAACATGCAAGCACTTACCATTCATTCCAAACTTTTAAATTATGATGGCTGGTTTAAGTGGGAACATGCTGTTTTTATTAAAACTCATTTATTATCAGGGAGATCCATTTAAGAATTAGTAGGCAGTTTTCATTTCTCAGTGTTTTAATAATAGAGTGATCGTGGAGTATATTGGCGACACTTTATTTTAATGGTAGATTGATCGGTAGATTACAGAATTCTCATGGAGGATTAAAAGCCACCACAGTGATAATAATTGGCATTATTACTATAAATAAATTAATGAATAGGCTGTGATGCCTTAGACAAAACTGATCTCTAGGGTTTCACATTGACTTTACTGCAGTTCCACCAGGGATCATTTTTGGCCTCACTATGCAGGATGATAAACCCAGTCCTCGGTTATCAGCAGTTAAATGAACGTGACTCATTGCATAAACATACAGGGAAAGGAGCTGTTGTGTAATTCTCCTATACTGCGGGAGGGAGCTCCCTGGAAGTTTATCCCTTAAAATAAGGTGTTAGCTAATGATCTGTAACACTAGCTAATCTGTATATTTTATTTAATGAGAGATTAACTTTGCTGTATATTTTGTACCTTTGTAAATGACTGTTGATTAGGTTATCTTGAAGGATAATTTCTCTAGTATTTGAATTCTAACCAATTTATTAAGCAGCAAGAGTGAGACACTGCAAAAATTGCTTTAGATAACTAAAACTTCATTTTCTAAATTAAGTAGATTTTGTGTGTTGCTGTGCAATTCTAATATATTAATTATATGATTGTGTGTAAAAGCAAAGATTTTAAGTGTTTTCATACACAGTTATGCAAAAGACTTGGAAATATCTGTTTATGAGAAATGGTTTTTATTAAAAATAGGGTGTAATAAATGCTACCCTGCCTATTTCTGTATATTATTGGTGTGAAGATTGTGATATTTAAAGCAATGGACACTATGCTAGCACTTTAACTAGGCAGCAAGCTCTTATAGAAGGCAAATGAGTGTACTTGGTATCCTTGCCTAATTCTCCTAACCTGTTGACTTGATTCTCTCTTGTTGCTTATTTACTCCTTCGAAGCCTAACCCCTAAAAAAGGCCCTTTTTTCTTCTGCATCTACTATGACTTTTTAAACCAGAATAACAGAACGTGTGCAGAGGTACATTAAAATTACATTAGCCTTCTGGCAGGCTTATGCTACTGTTTTATTTAAATACAGATGGTAAGTTGCAATTGTAAAATGTTTGTATTATTTAGAATGTTACTTTCAAAAATTATGTCTCAAATTTCTTATCAAACAAGAGGTATCTAATAAAATAATAAAATGTCAGCTGTTTCCCATTTTCAACTTCATTTCTTTTCAGATTTGTCAGTTTTTAAACAAACTCTTAAAATGCCAAACAGCATAGAATACTATGCAGTTCTTCCAAAATATGTGAGAGGTAAAGAAATGGATAAGCATCAATACAGTTCCACTATTACAACTGGATTTAATGTATTTATAGTAGAAAATTACATATCTCTGTGTATAATTAAGCCCATACAGAATGATTGCTTTCTCTGAAGCAGGTCTCTCAGCAGGATTTTGGCAATATTCAAAATAGTGCTTAATTCTTTTCACAGGCACATGCTTTCTTTACAGATGAGCTGCAGAATTTTCCTTTTCTTGCCTTTTGGCCTATTAAAGCTACCTGACACTATATTCTTTGTATATTAAGAACGTCTTTGTATATTAGAAGTATTCTTAGCATTTGTGCCATTTGGAGAGAGATTCATATGGCTTTAAAAAAACTGGATCTTAATGATTAGTGCCCATGGAAAATTCTCATGCTCTTTTTTATTCTGCAGGAAGTTAGTTTGTTTTTCAGATGTGTTCTTCAAAATACCTTTCTTATGTTAAAAATGGAAATAACTCTTTTGAAAATAAAAATCTGCCAAGCTAGGCTTGAACTCTTTTGGGAGTTATTTTCTTTTACAGCGTCCAAGGACTTTTACAAAGATATTTTCCACTGAAAAATATCCCCTTGATGAATTAATTTAAAAGAAAAAGAGAAAATAAATCAATCAGTACTAGTTCTTGCGTCTAAAAGGAGCCCTATGAAAGCCTGAGCTTTGAAGGAACCCAAGTCTGGATTTGAAGTTTTGAGAATGAGGCCATTCCCCAGAGAAAGATCTATCATTTTATGGTATGCATTCCTGGACATAGGCATTCTTAAATAGCGTATTGAAGTCAACTGGCTCTAGCTACCACAGACAATTAAGTAGAATGGTTTGGTTTGTTCTTATTTTGATTTAGGCTTGTCATTGACTATTTCTTTTCCCCATTTCTCTAGCTGCTACAAGACTCAAGCAAGCTTGTAATTAAAGCTATTAGTCTCTTACATTTTTTTTAGCAATATCTTTTTGTGGAACAGATGGGCCTTTACTATAAGAAAATACAAAGTGCACTCTTAGACTTCGGGTGAAATATTAGCTGCTTGGCAAATACACTTGCTTTGTCCATAAAAGAAGTGGAAGGAAGTATGAATGTTTACAGACTCTCCAATTCTCAGGTGTGAATCTGCCCCAGGCAACTCTGGCTGCCATGTATTCTCAGGATTTTATGGTTCTGACATACATCCTAAAGGTCTGGCACAGCATATACTGTGAATACCTTACAGCACTGCTGGAGAACAGGGACTGAATGGGAACTGGCACTGAACTGTGCTCTTTGATGTAGGAGTAGGTCTGTCTCCAATTCGTAGATCCCTTAAAAGCAACTTACAAATGAGAATTTAGACAAGGGAATCCAGAAACTGAGTCTCATTGCAACAAATGTAGGAAGATGTACACCCGATTCAGGTCATTACTTTGATACCTCTTCTCCCCTGTGGAATGGGGAAAATGTTATTGCTCCTAACAAGAATAGATTTTCCATCATCATGGTAGAGCTATTATAAATAATAAGTGAGAGATGTTCTGATTCCAGCCTGTCTTTTGTTTCTGCAGACCTCAGATCTACAATCATGAGCTGGAAACTCAGCTCTGACCTGCAGAATATTTTGGCATTTTGTTTTGTATGAAGATCACAACTAACATACAGAACTAACCCTGGATTTGTGACTATGGACTTTTAATTCACAAAGAAGTTTAACCTGCCGTATTAGGAGAGCTGTTTCCTAAAATTCTCCTGATCTATCTCTGGAACTTTTATATTTGTATCTTATCTTTCACCACCCTAGTAGTTCACTATATAAATTGAAATAAATTCTTAATAGAAACTTTGATGTATTAGTAAATGAAGAGCCTGTTCCCACTTATCCAAAAAGTTCACTCAAGCATTGACTGACTAAAAAGTTCAGAACATTCCTGTAGCTCTGGGACCTCAGACCACACAGTCGTTTTTAGTGGAAGCCAAAGAACGGTAAGTCCTTTATTTTTACAGGGTGTGATCATTCCCCCACCTGCAGAGATAAAACTATTGCTGTTATTAAGTCTTTTAGAAACACATGGAAAAATACATGTGTTTGGGGTTTTTTTAAATAAAAATGTTAATGGAACAAGGTCAAACACCAGACACTTTACCAGTGTTGTCTGTTGTCTATGCTCATGAAAATTAGAGTTGACGGCCTCCAGAGATAGTGAACCCTGCAGTTAGGGATTAAAATTGGAGATTCTTTCTTCATGCAGGGATTTACAAATTAGGGGTGAATTAGTAAAGGTTAATTTTAGCTTGGTGACACTAATCTTTAACCTTATTGCAACAAAAGGAAAATATCTTCTGAGAGGCAATTCAGAGGAGCTAAAATAAGTTCCTACTTTGAATCATCATCCAGAGAACAGAGTCTGCACTGATTAATGCAAAATACTGGGCTGGGCTGGGCTTGGCTTGGTGTAGCAGTGTGCCCCATTGGCTTGGCTTGGTGTAGCAGAGGTTTCTATTATATCTAAGCCACCCACGACCTGGGGAACGTTTTTAAGGGGCACACTGCTACAGCTTGGCTTCTTTCCTCTGCTACATAAAAAGCTGCAGAAATTGGGAATGCCAATGGAAGCAACTAGAGTTTCATAAAGTAGTGAGGCAGGCTCTTCTCTACACACTTCTCTCATAAGTCGATGCCAGGGGTGAATGTCACCTGTGTTAGATGTTCAGCTTTGGCTGTTGTATAGTTTCCTCTCCCAACTGCAAGTGGCAGAAAGAAGGACCTCTTCACATAGCACTGAATCAGATCCTACCTAAGACACTCAGATGGAATAAAATGTAAAGATTCACTTTGATTTCAAACCTTGAGGAAAGCTTGTCTATTTTTCCAACTGCCTCAGCTCAGTAAGAGCTGCCTTTTCACCATGTACCTACCTGATCTTGCTTTTTATTTTATACTCTTGGAGCTATCACAATGCTACAACTATCAGCTTTACCTAAGCTGATATTACCTAGGCAATGCTTAGGTAGAGAAGCAGTGACAAAAAGCCCGTCCTACAAAAGCCTTAAGGAGTGGGTATTTAAGTCCTAGTAATGAGACTAGTTCTCATAGTCTGACATTTTCTATTAAACACATTAACATTTAATAATAAGGTAGAACTGGAAGAATGGTACAGAACAGTGTTGACATAGACCAGTCTTCATGGTCCAGCTCAGTAGCTGTCAAGTTATTTGATACTGAAAAGGGTTGACAAAAGAGGGACTTGGTTTGCACAAGGTCTGGCAGAATTAAAGCTTTCAATCTATTTGCCTCTCCAGTCAAGGCAGTTACAAGCTATCTTGATGAAGACCTACAGGGTCTAATAAAAGATGTACACACCTACTACAGGACTGAGGTGAGAGAAAGTCAGGCATTTTGATCCAAAATTGTAATCCCTACCCAGCTGCCACCCAACCAGGGACATGTCTGAACTCAGAAGGCACCTCCCTTTCGCACAACCCCCCACAATACCTACAGTTTTACTTTTGTCATGCCCAGAACTGCCTTTATTTGAGCAACCCGGCATCTTAGTCACACCTAAGCCCAGTCAGAACCCTAAAAGAAGGGGGGGGCCTTAGACTCCTTAAAATACACTTAACTGCACATCAGCAGAATAAGGTACTCCCCAAAATACACTTTCCCAGGAGTGAGTCCAAATGCAATGGCACACCTCAGGCAAAAATTGATTTCAGGTTTCTCAAGTGTTGGTTTGCCTCTTCTAGCCCTTAGGCTATTGTGAAATGTTTTATGGCAGCACCGCTTTCACATAAAATGAAATCACTCCTGGCTAGAGAAGGAAGGAATGTGAGAAGAGCTACCCATCTCTCCTGGTATAACTAATACTTGTATTCAAGGCACAAACAGGCCAAATAACAAATGCATACATGAACCTGCAGCCCTGTATACTGGGGCGAGGAGAACCCACCTCTATGGAAAAGTTCTGATCCAGTAACTTACACTTTAAAATACAGAAATCCTCCAGAGGGTGGGTACAGGAAGACCACCATGATTCCTCCAGGACGACAAGTCTTTAAATAATGGAATGAGGAAAACATTGACCTGTATGTTAAAACTTTCCTAATGCTTGTTATCATGCAACAGGGTGAGAACAGAAGCATGACTGCTAAAAGTTCAATACCAAGAGTTCTGGCAGCTAAGGCTTTCATCCAGCAAAACATGCAAAACTGAACATCACAAAAATGATGTGGTTAAGCAGTTGAACAGACACACAAAAAAGCGATGATCTTTCACTCCTAAGCCTCAGGTTTTTAAGTGCTCTGCACAAGGCAGGCTGCTCATGGACAGCCTCTGCTACCTGACAGCCTTGTTGCTGTTGAAACTATACATAAAGAAAACAGTTTCCCTGGGCTGATTTTGATCTTGCTGACATTGGAATATATCAGGAGTATTGCTAATACCATAACTGGAATAGTTATACAAGCTTAAAATGAAAAGGGGGGTGAGGAGTGGAGGAAGAAGGAGTGTTTGATACCAGACAAAGACACTCAGTGAGCAGTCATCCACATTCAGTTCAAGTTCATGACTCATTTTCTGACAGTTTTTGAGGGATTTTGTCCAATCCTTCCCCACACCCACCCCCATTGGCTTCTTGGAAGACATGTTTCCTACCCATTGCAAAACTTTCCTCCCCTCAAAATGGAAAAAATAAATCATAAGATGCACATTCTTTTCTCCAGGTTTAGAGCAAGTTTTCAAGTAAGGTAGTCCTGAGGTTTGAAAGCTCAGTTAAAGCAGGATTTTGGAGCAATAAAAACTTTTTAAAATTAGGTATGAAATGTCTAAGGCTAGTGATGAAGAAAGGCAGTGAGGTGGCCAACCAAGGTGGCATGTGGTCGTCTTTAGCAACTGACCTGGACTGCTAAAGACACAACAAAGCTCTGTAAGAAGACTGGGTGGCATTTCCAAGGCCAGCTTGAGTGTCTAAAATTTCTGGTAATTTTCAGCCACCCCTGGACAATCCATTCATAGTTACTGAGAAGGGGAACAGAGCTTTTGCACTTTCAGAAGATTCCTGCAGGCCTTTACCAGGCTCTGTCCCTCTGTATTATTACTCTGAGTGCAACAACAGATCCTTGCAGAACTTGTGCATCCATGCCAAGTCTCTGCCTGTTGAGTTTGTGTGCATTTCTCATACAGCAGAGCTAGAGGCAATAGGCCATGGCCCCATCCCTCTCCCTCTCTGCAGATGTAACTTGCGCACTCTTACTGCTTGGTAGTACCCATGCCTCTTTCTCAGCAGGCTGTTCTCTTGGTATTACAGCTCAAGAAAGCACTGCTAATGTGATGGTTCATTTAGCCTTGTATGCAGCCTGTTCTGGAATTCATCTCATAAAACATATAAATTCCACTAGTTTATGATATTCTTTGAGCCGCAGTAGTGTTGCGTGATGCAGGAATATGTTTTAAAAGGGGGTTGTGGTTCTGAAGAAACTATTCCAGGACCAATTCAGTGTTTCAAATTAACAAGTACCTCTCTTTTTTTCAGTCATCCTTGAGATACACAGTCATACTGAACAATGGATGAAATGTGCAGGACAGAGACTAATTGAAAAATTTTCCTAGATATGAAAACAAAGAACTATCTTGCAGGTTTTTTTCAGATAGATAGAAAAATTGCAGAGCCTGTGTCCTTCAATACACTCATTTGACTCCATATACACACTCAAAAGCTTGGACAGACAAATATATTTTAATGAAGGCATAAGTGAATTATTGCATCAATAAAAAAACTACTTTTAAAAATTATAACTAACTTGGAAAGTTGGAAAACTTCCATCCAAGACATTTGTTCTAAAGTTTATGAGCAATATAAACTAAAGAAAGTTAACTGCTGACTGATGCATTGGCAATAAGTGTCCATGCAGACTGCATTTTCAACAGGTGCAATTATTTACATCTGTGGAGCCTACATCCATCTTATCCAGGGGCTTCTTCGAGGTAATTTCTCTATTGAAGTGCCAAAAGAAAATATACTGTAGTTAAGAATTTTCTACTTCTGTTGCTGCAATTCTGTGCTAAATGGCATAACACAAAGGTCATTATTTTTCTGTTAATGTTTTAAATCTTTCACCATAGTCTGATTTCCTAAGACAAAACTATTGGCTGCAAATACACACACACAAGTGAAATAGAATTCATTTTATAGATGTATAGTCATGCTGCAACCCTAACCTGAGCCATCTTGAATATAGTGATGAATATTTATATTTATAGCATTTACACCTATATATGCCCCTGAGCTTACAAAAAACGTGAGAAAAGAGCACGGCAAGACAGCGTCCCACCCTTCAAAAGTGAATCCCTGTGGTTGATACGCATGGCAGACGTGCATGGATCAATTTCCTCCCGGAAAAAATATAGCAGTGTTAAACTGCAGAACTGTTAAATATTTCCATAGTTTTGAAATGAACCGGTTGAGAAAATCTCTTTTTCTTCATCATAAGGATGTCCAAGTTTCCACAATTGTTCCTGGAGCAGCGATGCTTCTGTGTAAACTGTTGTCAATGCCGCGAGGGGGGAGCCCGACAAACGCTTCGCTCGCTCTGGACGCTGAAAACAACTAAAGTTTTCCATCCCCACATTGCTTCCTTGCCTCCCCTCCCTTGCCCAGGTGACTCTGCCGCACGCAGCCACTGTCGCCCCGGCACCCAGCGGCGGGGACTCCCTCTCGGGGGGGTCCGGGGCAGGGCGGACGATGCCGGGGGGGGACCCTGTCCCTGTCTCTGTCGAGCCCCTGTCTCGGCGCGGTAGTAGTGGCCCAACCATCCGGGACCGGGTCCGCCAGATCCCCGGTTGCCGGGGCAGGGCTACTTTCCCCCCCCGCCCCCGGCGGCTCCGGGCCGCCCCGCCATGTGCGGGGCCGTGCCGCCGCTGTCATCCACCCCAGCCGGAGGCAGGGAGCCGCCCTGGCCGCCGGCCAGCCCTCTCCTCGCAGCTACCTCCCCCGGCCGGCCGCTCCGCAGAGCGGAATCTTCCTGCCTCCGCTCCTGCAAGTCACAGGGCAGAGTAACTCGCGGCAGAGCCGTCAGCAGCCCGCGGCAGCATGTCCGGCACCAAATACGTAGACTCGGAGGTAGGGACACCGGGACGTAGGACCGGGATGCTGCCCCGCCGCCGAGTACCTGCAGCGGCTCGGGCCCCCGGGCTCCCTGCCCCGCCGGAGGAGCGGAGCCGGGGCGGCTCGGCGGCAGGAGCGCGGCCAGCCGGGCACCTGCGGGCAGGGACAGCGGGGCGGGGGGAGCCGGGCGCACGTCCCCGGCGGGGCGCGGGGAGGGGGCTGCTGGCAGCCGTGCGGGATGGGCGTATATGGAGAGCAGCGCAGCGAGAGCACCAGGACGGAGAGGGCACGGTGATGGCCCTGCACGAAGGGCAGTGTAGCGGGGCAGTGTAGTGAGGACAGTGCGGCGACGGCGCCGTGCTCAGGTCAGCGCGGCGA
>VZRF01003403.1:765074-836118 GCA_013396875.1 Vireo altiloquus | reverse complement strand
GGTGTGCGCCCGCGGTTAAATAGCCGGGCCGGGGCCGCCCCGCAGCCTGCAGCCCGCTGCCCCGGGACCCGGGGCCGCCTCCCCTACCCGCCCTCCTGCGCGGCGCGGATCGGCCCTGCCCTGCCCTCCCCGCCTTAGCTGGGCGCTCCCCTCCCGCCCGCGCTCCCTCTGCTCCCCGCAGGGCTTTCTGTACACGGCGCCCGTCCGGGAGCAGGGCAACATCTACAAGCCCAACAACAAGATGATGGCAGATGAGCTGAGCGAAAAGGCGGTGCACGACGTGCACACCAAAGAGATCGACCTGGTCAACCGAGACCCCAAGCACCTCAACGACGACGTGGTTAAGGTGAGGAGCCGAGGCGGGCCGGCGCGGGGGGCGATACCGAGTCCTGCCGAGGCAGGATACGCGGGCATTGTCAGGGCGGCAGAAGCCCGCGAACCGCATCCCTCCACCTGCTATAGGAAGGAACGGGACAGGCGCTGATGGTTTTTTTTCCTTTGTTAAAGAAAAGGGGAAGTGGGCAGGAGAGGGGCGGGCAGCGGCCAGGGCAGCCCTGCGGAGCTCGTCTCTCCCGTGCGGAGCGGGGCTGGCTGTCCCGCGGGGTCCCGCCGCGGGGTGCGCCGGCAGGCAGCTCTGCAGCCGGGACGTCCCGCCCGGGGCCGCGGGAGCGGGGCATGAGTTGCGTGACCTTGTGTAACACCGTCGGAAGGATTTTCCTTCCCCGAGGCACGCACGGAGGCAGGGCGGGGAGATGTCACAAACCGGATCGCCCTCCCCAAGCCTGGCGGGTGCAAAATCAGGGATCCTGATGGCGGTTGGACTTGTGTGCGTGTTCTGTTTTGTTCTCTTTGGTGTTTTTCCTTCCCTCAAGAGATGATAAGCAAGCTAAGCAAAATCTAACTGTGCCCTTGCCTAGAATTTTTGTTTGGGTTTATAAATCAGTTTGGCTGTTTTGACAAGTCAGGGTCGATGGAGATTCTTGCTTTGTCACTTTGTCACTTTGGTCAGAAAAAATCACAGACGGGTTTTCTCTTAGAAAAAAAAATTACAGAGACATTTATACAATCAATGTGTGTTACAAACGAGAGTGTTTGACATCACATAAAAAATCTTCAGCAAGGGTATGGGCAAAAGTCAGATTTAATATTAAGCAACAAAGCACGACAAGTTCATTGGCAAGATTCACTCTATTACTTACAGGACAGCCAAGGCACAAGAAGGGAAAACAAGCAACAACAAAACCAAACAAAATTCAGGCAATCAAAACAGAAAGGAACAGAGAACTATCTAAGGGTGTGTATATGAGTTTAGGTGTGTGTGACAAAAGACAGTGCCAGCAAGGATAAAAAGGAGCAGGGCCTAAAAGCTTAACAGTACTTTAAATTATACCTTAAGCCTAATAATTTAACATAGGAAAAACACTTAACTTATACCTAACTTATAGAACAATTTAACAGAGAATAATGCTGAAGAGTATTTAACCTAACTTAAAATTTGAAGTTATACTTAGCAACTCAGCAGAACACCCCTTAGCAACACTTAGCTTATAACTTAAGTTTAACAACTTAGCAAAAGAACATTACTTAGCAGCATTTAAGTAAGTTTTTATCTGTAACTTAACCTTACTCACAAGCCCAACTTATTTAGATACCCAAGGTACTAAAACATCTAAGAAAGCAGTATTTCTCTCATATTTGCTATAACATATGGACAGGGGCATGCACATAGAGAGGAACAATCAGTTCTCAGCAAGCAAGGTACCTGAGAAACATTCCCCCCAGAGGTCAGTGAAATAACTCACTTCGGATGCTTTTGCATCTCCTGATGGGCAGAGGATGGGGCATTGAGAAGTGTGGGTATTGGCCCAGGATACGTCTTGTTTTGGTGATCCTCCAGGTATATCCTCAAAAACCTGAGGGTTTGCTGGCTCTGAGAGGCATCCCACTCAGAGGCTGGTCCCAGCTTGCTGCAGTCCAGGAGAGCTCAAAGGGCCCCATTTTGGACCACTGTTTGTAGGGTTGCAAGAGAGTGGACTTTAGTCATAACAACGTTTCATCCTGGCCACAGTTTGGGTAGGCACTTTCTCTGAAAGTGTGAGAACAGAAATGTTATGCCATTCAGGCAGGAGGAGTATTTTCCAAGGCTGTATAAGGAAAACAGGAGCTTGTTAGCAGTTCCTGGGAGCAAGCAGTGTTTCTGATAAGCTGAAAAAGAGCTGAGCCCAGGTGGTGTTTTCAAAGCCAAGGCCTAACAAGCATTTCTCAGATCACACTGCAGCCTGGAAAGAAGGAGAGTGGAATATAGCACTGCAGTGTGAAAATTGAGGATGCTGTCATCTGGGTTTGTCAGACCCTAGAAAAAATGGGAGCTGCCCAGTCGTAGTGGGTGACTAAGGCACTAACTGGCTTGCTCAGTGGCCAGCAGTGTCAGAGTGTGTGCAGTTCACCATGTTTGTTGTAATAAAGACCCGTTATGGAGAAAAAAAAAAATTGTATTGTTTCCAGAGAATCAAGAGGGTGAGCTGTGGTTCCTAAATGTGTATCTGTAAAATGATTCATGCTATGTGCAGACAATGTAACAAAGTGACAGTAGATTCAAATTCCAGACTTCAACACAATATGCAGGTGCTGAATATGACTAGCCATGGTCATATTGCTGGATCCATGCTAAGAATTATCCCTCACAGCAGCCTGTACCTTTAAGGAGTCATATAAAAAGAGAAAGCTTAAAATTTTTATTTGTTTAGAAAAAATCATCTGTGTACCTAATTGTTACGAAACTGCCGTTAAAAAGGTTGATTTTAAAAAGAAGAGGGTAATTCTTTTTTTCTTCTACCCATGGAGAAACAGCTGAATAGACAGGGAAAATTCCAGAGCTCATTAACAGTGCTACATCAGAGTTTATTGCATACATCAACCGAAGAAGTCCCCAGAGCAACCAAACCTTCTGAGGATGAGTCACAGGCCCCAAGCAAGTCAGAATCCTGGTGTACACAAACCAAACCTTATGAAAGAAAGACCCTGCTAGGAAAAGAGTGAGACCACTGACAGAAAAATACTCGTAATAGACTTAAAAGAAGCTGAAACATAAAAAGCCCATCCTGCCCTCTCTGCCTCCCACAGGGGCAAGGATTAAGGAAGTTTGTTACATTCAGTCTTCTAAAATAAACTTGGAAACTAGTAAGAAATGGAAAAAACAAGCTTTTCAGTTTGTCCTTTTGAAATAATTGTGGACCAACATATTCATTGAAAAACAATGAACAGCCAGAATACCAGTACTGCCTCTGTGTCAGCAAGTGAGCTCCTGGTAGTGAACACAGTCATATCAAGACACAGGAATATACCAAAATGAATTTGATGTTAACCAGGCAGGATCCATTTTACATCATAAAACCAGCAGTATTTGTACAAAATGGCATTGTAAAGCAACATTTTCTGTTTTGTTACAAGGATAAATAACTTCGATTTTAAGTATTTCATAGATAGTCCAACCTGGAGAGTAGAGAGAGGAATTTTGCCACAATTTGCATTTATTTGGACCCTGTGTTCAGATTCAGTAGCAATAAAATTCAGACCCAGTACGTAGGGGACAGGCTTGGATTGGGGTGAAAATACACAGATTGAATTCCTGCCTTAGCCATCAGTCCCCTTCTGACATGCATCTGCCTTTCTTACTTTGGCTGTAAAACATCCAGGCAGAGTGTAAAAGATGTACTTGCATAACTGAAGGAGACCCCAGTCTTTACTACTGAAAGTCAGAAAAGAAAAAGTATAGGCGTCCTGTAATGCCAGAAGTATGGCTCAGGCTGAGCTCCATTTTGTTCAGAGCCATTGCATTTTTCTAAATTCAGAACCATCTGCTTTTTACCCAGCATTTTATGCATTTCTTGCCACTTGACTATGAGGCACAACAGCATGGAAACTGGGGACAAATCAGTCAGCCATGAAATAGAAATGATTAGACAGAGAATGAGGAATCTGCTCTGTAAGCAGCTCTCTAAAAGGCCTCAGTGTTGTCTGTATTCAAATACTTCCCATAGCACATTTTAAAAATAACCTTCTCTTGTGAGAAGCAAGAGACACGTTCCCTTGATTCGCAGCACAGAGCATCTGCACCACTTCCCCTGCTGCAGATGCGTGGTGCAGGCAGCATTAGGGTTGGGATCCAGGCAAGGGGGGGAAACCCGGTCAAGATCCTTTTATGTAAACCAGACACATGGAGCAGCTTTGCATCAAAGCTCTTGGTGACTTTGCCTATGGTTTGTCTTTGAATTAACTACCAAGTGGAAGCTAAGTGCTGGGAGGATTCCTGAAAAATGGAGCAAATAACTGGATTTCTGTTCAGAGAGGGATGTGAACAAGGCCTTATGGGACCTGAGGTATGCAGGCAGTGGAAGTGACAGCTCTGAACTGGAGGAAGCACAATCTAGTGAAAATCACCAGAATTTCTTTTTTGTTCTGTTTTTTTCAGTGGAGACCAGAAAGAAAGGATTTTCTTCCTTGTACAGCTGTCCTCATACATCACCTAGACAGCAGGAGAATGTGCACTAGTGGTTCCTTTCCTTCAGGCACTGGTTCGTGAAAGTGGCTAGTCAGGCAGGAGGCAAGGAGAGAATCTAGCAAGGGAGAAGCAGCCTCTGTGCACATGAGAGCTCTCCAGGAGTCATGCTGGTGGTTATACAGGTGGTTTGCCATAGTTTTATCTGTTTCATGTGTCCTTCACCAGACAGTTCTGCTCTTGGACTTGTGTCCCGCAGGTTTTATTTGTGATGAGACACAACAAACAGGGTGCAAATCTTACTGCTTTTTTCTCTCATTCATTCCCCAATGACCCAGGACTCACATGAAGGTGCCTGAAGTTTGGGCTTTGCTCTTCTTGTTTCCCAACACAGTATTTGTGTTTTCCAGAGTATGGCTAAATTGTAGCCTTCAAGTTCTAGAGTAAAAACTTTCTCAATTTATCTGTGGTCAAGTCTGCACAGAGTATACTGAATATGGAAAATGCAGAGGAGGGAGCCAGTTCTCCTACAGATTGCTCTTCTCAGTAACTTCCTTGCTCCTTTCTGAGAATGGGGATGGACCTTGCAGCCAACCCTGCAAAGTCTAATCCTTTGGGACTAGTGAGGGCCAACTGCGCAGTCACATCTGCAGCCAGCTTACAGTTTTTTCCTACAGTGATGTGCCAGGAAGAAAGGCCTGTGCCTGGTCTACCACCCAGAACATAATTATTATTTTGTTTTAAACAAGTGGTGTCTATCTGCTGTTGTATAGGAGTCCTTCTGCCCTGGAAAAAAATTTCCAGTACTCAGCTACAGATGTGAGGATGCAGAGCTTGTGTACTATGTTTTAAAATGTTACGTATTCATGTGTATTCATCCACTTAAAATTAATGCAGTTAAGGGCAATTTGTCTTACTGCAAGGAAAAGTCTGTGGAGTTTTTAGTCAGATGTTGACAAATACTGTAATACCCTTATGTACTCATTAGGGAGGAAAGTATTACTCAGGCATTTTAAAGCTATTTACAATTTCCACCTCATAGTGAAAAGAGGGGGGGTTTTCAAAAGCAGTTTACATTTTATGTAATCTTTCATGATTAAGGTCCCTCCTGGTTGCACTGAGCACAGTGTAAGATGCACACAGAGATGACTGGTCAGAGCACTTCCCATCCCCACACCTGAGAACCTCCTGGAACGAAAGCAGGTGTCACCCCCTGCTCCTTCTGGATGGGAGATCTAAGGTGGACTGTCACTCGGATGTGACAAGTGTCAACCTGAGAGGAATGCAGTTCTGCTCTTCAACATAGTAAAATGAGAGAAAAGCAGAGCTCAATCAGGTGCTATTTCTGAAATAAGGAATTCAGTGAAATTTAATGCAGACCCTTCTTTTCTTTGTTTTTAGATATTGTTAAAAGTCATAAGACCTAGATAAATATTTAGGTTTAAAAACATACATATAAATACACAGATACAGAAATATATGTGTGTATATGTGTTCTAATCCAAGTTTGTCATCTGGGCTCTTGCTGTTGGCAGTGAACGAAGTGAGATGCCTCTGGAGACAGATTCACATCACAGTGTTTAACCCTAACCATAGGACAGGAGAAGCAGTGCTCTCAGAGGGCATGTTCCTCTCAATTGCTGATGCTTGTAGCTTAGACATGACACCTTACTTGTGCATGACAACTAAATTAAATGGTTCTGTAACTCTGCGTGCTATTAACAAGCTACGAGGTTTAGATTTAAAATGCAAGAAAATTCAAATGTTTGGCTGTCTACCCACATGATCCAATTCTGTTTCAAATATTTCTTCCAAGAGTAGTCTAGGACTAAGAGATTAAAAATTCGAGTCATTATGAATGCGAGTTTATGCAAGGTCTGAGCAGGGTTTTAAGAGTTCTGAAAAATAGTTTTCTTGCACATTAATTAGGAGTTCTCAGACATGGGATTTCTGAATGTCCGTAAGATTACAGCTAATAATGGCATCTGTTCTAATGAAAACTTCTTTCTCAAAAAAATGTGTATTTATTTAAACTCATGGTATTATTAAAGCCTTATGCACAGCCTTCTTGCTTAGCATGATGAACATGATTCATAATTCCGTAGAAGAATGTTCACTTGATGGCCATGGGGGCAGAGTCAATGATTCACCATGGCTGTTTCTTTTGTTAGAATTTATTGGACACTATCTCAGATTCAGAAGAGGCAAATACTTTCCAATTCTGATACCTCCAACAGTTTTCAGATAATATGTTAGAAAATATTAAGAACAATTTGAATTGATTGTAGAATTTTTAGCCCACTATGTGGATAGAAACACTGGCTTCTGTTGCATGGAGTATGGATATCTAAAACAAATAAACAAAAAATATTGAAATGCAAAACTCTCCAGGAAGAAAAGGGATAATTGTGTACCATAGAATGGACTGCCAATGAGGTCCCTAGTGAGGAAATTTGATCTTGGTTGTATTTTAGGCAACAGAAAGAAGAAAATACAAATGAACTTGGGTGATTCTGTAACACGTGTGATCTCTGGAAAACTGAACACAGATACAGTTCTAAACTAAGATTAGTTTGTATTTCCCACAGCTTTCAAATAACCTTCTCATAGACAGCAGGATGAAGTCTACATCAGCAATTGATTTTCTGAGCATTTTGATCCAGAACTACCATATTTCTTTTCCAGAAAAATTACAATAATAAAACCCATCTCAGACTTAAAAGGGTTCTTTTGAACATGAAAAAGAAATTATGCCATTTAATTTCATTTGATTTATTGAGGAGGCAGGTTTTACCCCATTAGTCTCTTTATATTTTCTTGACAGATTTCTTAGGAAAATGTCTTTTAATAGTTTCAAAAAAAATTTGAACTTTATGCAATATCATTCTTGTCAGAAATTATCATATTAGCAATGAAAAGAAAAAATAATTTCAGTGCCACTGTCTCCCATTTTAATGAGCTCATGAATTGATAAAATACGATTTTATTCAAGATGAAGGAGCTGTGCTCTTGGAGTTAGTGGGGTTATACAAGAGTGGAGTTTGTTTGTAGTTAAGCAAATAGGAACTGATAAATTCAGCTTCATAGATAAGTGAGAAGACATTCTCACAGCTGAAGGTGAAAGCATCACATTCTCTGTCCAAACTCCTGCTGTGCTGAATTTGTATTCTGAGTTCCAAAAAGGGAGTCTCATAGATGGATTGCAACATTTCCTCTGTCAGCTTTGAAATCCGTTATAGGAATTCAAATAGATGCTACAAAAAATAATCGGTTTTCCCTCAAGATCAGGGATCTATCTCCTGTAGAGCTCAGCCATAAAGTCATCAACTGTTTTATGAAGTCCAAGTTCATGTATCATGGAAAGGCTTGGGTTGGAAGGCACCTTAAAGATCCTCCAGTTCCAGCCCCCTGCCATGGACTAGGATGCCTCTTGCTAGATCAGGTTGCTCAAAGCTCCCTCAGCATGGCCTTGAACGCTTCCAGGGATGGGGCATCTGTAACTTCTGTGGGAAACCTGTTCCAGTGCCTCTCTTAAGATTTTCTTCCTAATATCTCTCTTTCAGTTTAAAACCATTTCTCCTTGTCCTGTCACTACATGCCCTTGTAAAAAGTCCCTCTTTAGCCCACTTTATGTACTGGTCTAAGAGCCTTCTCTTCTCCAGACTGAACAACCAACCACAAGTGTCTCAGACTGTCTTCACAGAGGATGTGCTCCAGCCCTCTAATCATCTTTTTGGCTCTCCTGTGGACTCGTTCCAACGAGGAGGCCCATGTTCTTATCCTGGAGGCCCCAGAGCTGGGCACAGTACTCCAGGGCGGGTCTCATGAGAGCAGAGCGAGAGAATCACCTTCCTCAACCTGTTTCTTTTCATGCTGCCCAGGGTGCTGTCAGCTTTTGGGGCTGCAAGCCAGATCATATTGAGCTGTTAATCAGCCAACATCTGCAAGTCCTTCTCTGCAAGGCAACTCTCAATCTAGTCAACACCCAGCCTGTATTTGTGCTTGGGACTGACCTGACTTTGCCTTGTTGAACTTTTCACTGACTTTTCACTTCGCCTTGTTGAACTTCATGAGGTTCCCATGCACCCAGATCTCAAGCCTGTCAAGGCATCCCTTTCCTCCAGTGTGTCAACCTCACCACACAGCTTGGTGTCATCAGCAAACTTGCTAAGGGTGCACTCAATCCCATCGCTGTTCTCATGCAGTTTATGACAAGAGCAGAACTGTAAAATAACTTGATTTTTATGAAATACTAAAGAAATACCTTATATTTAAGGATCAGTAAGATCCTTAAGCTTTTCCATAAGAAAGACAACCTTCTAACACTACAAATGCAGGGGCAAGGGTTTTTTTTAAAGGAAAAGAGAGGCAGCTGGGCATCACTGCACACTCACTGTCAGCAATAAGCATTGCTCAGGTAGAAATGAGGGAAAAGCTAAAAACAAGTTATATAGATTTGCAGAAAAGAATTTCAGCAGCTAACAGGTGTAGGTTTATTGGTAGTATACATAATCAAGAGTCTCCTCTCCTCAGACTCCTTTCGCTAACTATAAAGAGGAAAAAGTAGTTTCCAGGTCTAAAACAACCTCCAAAGGTCCCTGTCTCTCCATGCACTCTTAAAGAGTCTGAGGTCACTATATTTCTACTTCCCATTAGTGCCTCAATTTAGGAGTGATGAAGCTAGACCAAGTTCTAAAAAGTTACACTTGATAACAGTTTATTGCCTCAATAGTATATAAGCATACAATAATAAAACATAAATCTACCATATTTATATTTATAAAATAAAATATAATTTAAAACAGTAAATCAGTTTACGTGATGTCTTTACTTTTGTTAAGGTTTTTGAATTCAGCTTAACTCCAGGCTTCACTGAAATAAAAGAAAAAATTCCTGTTGTGTTTAGTATAGTCAAAACTTCACACTGGTGTTCAAGTTCATGAATATACCTCTTAAACATACAGACAGACAGACATATGTGGATATGCATATATGTATTAGGGTTCTTTGCTAAAATAGCTGTATCAAACAAGGAATGTGAACCAAATAATAAAAACAAAAGAAGCTTTTGGAGAGTTTCTTTTTGAGAAAGCTGCAATAACCTCCCAGCAGCCCAGTTTCCAGGGAGGAAAACAGTAATTTTATTTTCTGACTGCTGAGTCCAACAACATCAAGACATTTGTCAAGGAACTGGCTGACACAGTATCCCCACCTGCACAGGAAGTTTTGCTCTGTTGCAGAGGAGTGCAGATCTTTCCTTGAAGCTGCTTGTCTTTCCTTCTGCCAGCCTGTACTGGAATAGGACAGGCAAGTGCTTCAGGAAGAGGTCTCTGGAGAACAGCTGGTTGCTGCAGTGCTGACCCATTGGCATCAATCTCATTTTTCGCACGAGCACTTCCACAGATTTTGGTGAGCCTACCCATCTGATAAAACAAAGCCCATCAGCAGGGCTTTTCTGGTATGTAATCAGCATGAGCAGGGAGCAGGAGGTTGTTCTCTCAGTAATTAGTAACAATATTTTTTTTCTTTTTTCTGTGATTTTCAGTTTGTGAAATGGTGATTTGCAGTCACCCCCTTTTCTAAGTCATGGTATCATTTACACATTTTTATAATGCATTTGAGTATTTGTTATACATGCAGTAGGAGTCACTCCTGACTGGACTGGTATTCTTCTCTGGTTAAAAGAGTGCAGTCCTTCAATTCTACTTTCCAACATGAATATCCTTGTTTGTTAAAGCATTGTTTGCTTTTCTGGCATAATCTGTAACACTCAGGAAAGATTCACTGTTTCCAGTAAGAGATCTGCCAGCAGAACACTTCTCTTGCCATATTGTGGAAAGCAGGCACAGGGAGACAGAAAAGGTAAAGCAAATTCATTGGTTAGTTTGTGCAAGTAAGTGGGATGCAACAGTTCTGCTTGCTTGTTTAGGCTTTAGTTCACTTTGGAAATACTTTGTCATTTTCTGCACTTAACATGCTTTACACAACAGCTCTGGTCCTAGCCCTCCGCAGTCATGGCTTTTTTTTTTTTTTGCAAAGGAGCAACTGTTGTGCCTTGTGGTCTGGCCAGTCCCCAGAAGAACAGTGTGCTCTGAAGACAGAGTTAGAGGTTGACAGGCAAAGCCTAATCCTGCTGCAGCCCAGCCTGGAGGGACTCTTGAGGTTCCCTTGTTAGATGCTTCCCACCGATACCAAGATTCAAGGAGAATCTTGTCTTGTGATGGAACAGAACACTGCTAGATGTTCATGTTTTGTAGTCACCCATGCTTTAGCTTGAGGTTTATATAAATGCTGTGGAACAGAATGAGTTTTGGCCTTAGTAAACACCTGAGATCACCTAATGTTTGCTGTTGAAACCTGATTAGTGAGGAAGCTCACTAATAGTGGAAGACCATCTAGAAGTCATGAAGCTCTGTTTTCGGGAACAAAAGTACCAGTTTCCCTGCATAACTACAGGTAAACATTTTCCAAATGGAGATAACATAGTGCTCTTGAAAGGGTGAATGAGTCTCTGGGTGTCTGGGAGGGAAGGGAGAAGAGCAGCTTTTCTCCTGTAAGTCCCAATACCTCCCCATCCTCTTTTCTGCAGATTCAGTAGAAAGAGTATAAACTTCTTCATCATTTTCTGTTAAACTGTGGCAGTGGTCAGGACAAGCATCAGCATATGTGGTATTCCAAAGGATCAAGGAAATATACAAATGTTTAACTAGCATCAGTGATTTAGCAGAAAGGTTGTGAGTTTATTGCTTAACTTTTTTTTCAGCTGCTGTGATGCTTTTCTTCTCCAGGCACTGTAACTGGCAATTTTTAAGTTCCAAATAGTATGTGGAAGTACAAAGGTAATAATAATCTCATATGCTCACACATTTTCTTATTTTTAATAATACACACCACAGCCTTCTCCAACATAAGGACAGTGTTGCACCTTTCTGTAACACCACCTCCCAAATGTGACCCATGCCATAGAAAGGCTTTTCCTTTTGTGATATTTTACACATTTTCTTATGTTGAATGTTTCTTCAAAAGATGTTGAATATATTTGAGAATTTTAAATTTACAATATTACATGTTATAATAAATTGCATTTATTACAACAAAACAGACCCACCATATCTGCTTCAAGTTTTGCAAAGACACGATTTAATACAGTGAAGCAATATTATACTTATGGTCTTGGAATCAGGGAAAACCTGTTTAAAAACAGCCTAGGGTAAGCAGTAAAGACAGTTTCCACACTCTGTGCATAGAAATGTCAAGAAAACCAGCTTATAACTCTTTCCTGTATACATTCAGCCTAGACTTTAGCCCTGGTCTGGCAGTGCATGTAAGCATATTGACATCAGTGGGACAGTCCACATTTTTCATGTTCTGTGCATATTTAAGTGTTTTGCCTGACTGGATATATTAGTGATCAATCAAGAGAGATACAGTGAGGATCTAAGCATCCTTTTACTGACTCCAAGAGATATTGAAGGCACGCAGAAATGTAGGCATTCTCATCATTTGTTTGGGTTCCTGCGGAGTGGAGTAGGGGTGGTGCCTGGCTGTGTGAACTGTATGCTGTGAGCCCATGCAGCTACCATGCACAAAGATATGAATCATGATGGTTACAGTCACAGAAATGTAGGTCAAAGCCTAATGCTGGTGGTCTTAATTTTTTTTTTGCTGATGTACGAAGCACAGTAATTTTTTCTGTGTAATGACTATTACAAACCTCAAAGAACAAATTTTTGAGAAGCACAACTGGCGAGTAGGTGATTTGAGGCTGGCATTTAATATACCTTTCCAGCCTGTCAGCTTTGGATACATAGGGACTTGAAGTGACAAGGTCAACAGGTCAGCTAATTTCATACATGTGGCATATATTATTGAGTCAGATGATAACTTCATACTGTTAAGCTTTGTAAATTAATAGTTCTGATCTTTAAATAGACATTTTCCCTCTCTTGTAAATAAGTCTTGTAAATAAATCCCATACCATTTCCCTTTCTTGTAAATAAATCTATTTTAGAATCAAAGCAGGTTCTTTAATTTCCTGATAGTTTAATAAACATGTGCAGAGCAAAAGAAGCTGCATTAATTCTCATAGCAGAATCGGACAAAAGCTTCAAGCAATGTAAAAACTGGCTTTACTAGACTGAATAGTAGGAAACAAAGAATAGCTGAAGTCAGGAAGTGCATTGTAGGCATGGAACAGGAGTTGATAGTGTTTAATAGTTTAGTTTGAAACAGGAGGCTAGAGCAAGTTATTAGCATCCTTTAGAGGGTCAAACCAAATTTCCTGTACTTCTCTCTTGTCGCAAGTGAACATGCATGTATTTTCACCAGCTTGGCAACTGCCTCAATGTGATTTCACAGCCCATCCTGGCAGCTCTGGAGGAGCAAACTACACGATGAACAAACTACACGATGAGCATGCAATCTACTAAACAAGATCTGTGCCTAACCTAAGATAAAATAAAGGTTCACAGATCTACATGCACATGATGCTTTGGCAAAAGTGACCTTGAGAAGAATACCCTAAAAATGTTGTTTTATACTTGCAAGACAGTTATGACCAGAAATGAGAGCATCTTTCTTCTGTAGGATCATATTTCTGAGTACTTCTTTCTCCTATCAGTCCTATTTTTACTTTACTTAGTTCAGTTGGACTCCCTTTATCAGTCTGATGACACTCACCATCAGTGAGTGCTACTGAACTGAAAACCAGAGGAGAGTAGTAAGAGGGACTGAGGAGGGATTGAGTAATCCAAGTGATGTAATTGTAACGCATAGCAGGGCAAAATGCATCCAGTCACCTGTTCCTCCTGCAGCCTGTGGAGAACTGATCCCTACAAGTTAAAATCAGGATCCTTCATGGGAGTGGTTTAGTGCAGGAAGAATCTGAGTGATAGCTCAGTTCCTGCAGCATAAAGACTTACCTGTACTGCTTGAAGTGTGAAATAAGTAGTGTTTCCCAGGCAGTGGTCTGTTAGCACATGAGAAGTAGAAGAGCCCAGATTACCTCAACTCCTTGCCTGTCTTTATTTAGACACTGCTGCAGGTAAGTCTGGTTTTGGACAGCACTGCAGAGATTCATGTGCCAGGCGTAGCTGGACTTTCTTGGCATGTACGTGCTTTCGTAATGTTCTTCTTATGGCTTTGTCCTGGGCTGACTGTATTCCCTACCGTCTGCCCTATGCCACACGTGTATTCTGTGCCTTGCTGTGTCTTTAGGCTGGGTCCGAGAAAAAGAAAAAAAAGAGAGCTAAGTGGTTTTGTGCTTCAAGGACACATACCCTCTCCTGTGTTTTTTGCTGCTACAGAGTGGAGGAAAGCATCTTCCTGGGGTTTTTTTCTCAGCTCTCGGCTTTCTGCAGCAGGGAAGAGAGTGGCATTCCCTTGGTTTTTAGCTAGTTTTTGTTTGCTAGCTAGAGCATGGAGCCCTGGGACTTTGGTTTCTTCTTCTTCTCCTCTGGACTGGTCAGCAACACGAGAACATCACTCGGGGGGCCCTACACCAGCCTGGAGGGGCCCATGCCAAACCCTGGCTCCAGACAGGAGAAAGCCACAGCCACAGAAAGGGCTCTGGAGGTTCTCTCCCCAGCGAGAGGTTTTGTTATCTAGCATTATTCTTTTTTCCATGCCTGTATGCACTTTACTTGTTAAATAACTTTTTTTCACTTTCCTCTGAGGAATTTCTTTCTGAACCTGGTGGGGGAGAGGTAGCTGAAACCTGCCTTCTTTAGAGGAGACATTCCTTCCAGAGCGTTTGCCTTAATTTGTCTCAAACCGGGACAGGCTTTTAGGAGGACAACAGCTTCATTTTAACACCGTATTCAGCTAAGAGTTTGAGTTGTCAGGCCATTTTTCTGTCTTTTCACTCACAAGTTCCTTTATTCGAACTGGAGTAATGTGAAACAGGACTTGAGGAATAGTTAAATGGACAAAGACGTAGTACTGTGACATCAGCTGTCATTCCTACAGGGCCATCTCTTCTACTGTGCATTGGTAGAAACATTCTGAGATCTGTTGAAACCAAGAAAGTAACTTCTTGGTAATTACTGGTGTTGTGAATACATCTCTATTATCTCACAAGACAGATTTATTCCCGAGTACTTTTAGAACAACTGTGTATGACTTCAGCTGGGAAACCCTGACGAAAGGTGCATCATAAGTGTTCTAATATTAGCATAATCTCCTGGAATGAGGACAGGGCTGTCCATCTGGAAATGTTATATGGTATGATTCTTCTGTCAGCTCCCCAGGTCCCCATGGACATTTTGTTGAACACAACAAGCTAAAAATATTAGTTACTGACAATCACAGTTACAGAAAGTTAACTATTTGATTTGAAAACCAGTGAGTTTATTGGCTTCCATTTTCCATTTCATACAATGAATTATTTTGAAAGTAATCAAATTATGGGCCAATCTTACTATATATTTTTTAAATTCTAGAAAATTCAGAATAAGCTTTGGTTTCATTTTGCATGCCAAAAAAATGCATTTCTGATAAAAATAGGTCTCACTTGGCTAAATTAAGGATGCAACCAGGAAAAGGCTGATGGAGTTCAATGCAAACTTGTTTTCCTTGAAATCTAGTATTTCCCTCATCAGCCAGTTGAAAAAATACAAGATGGACTCGCCTAGAACTAAACTGAATAAAAGGACTTTAGGTATGACACTGACTAGTGCTCGATGCTTTGAACTTCTATTATGGCTGTGTTGCCTTTGCCAAGGATTATAGCATCAGCTCGTGGGAAGCATGCAATAAATTGCCAGAAATTTTAGAATAAGAGGGCTATGCTCAACCATTAAGTCCTTATGTAGTAATATTATTGAGAAGCAACTTTCTTTTGCTGTCATCGTCCTGAGTTTTGCCATCATCTGGATATTTTTATTACCTGATTCCAAAGAAAATGTTGATAATAAGCCAAGAACACCCATTCACTCTGAAAATGAGCTAACATGGGATGTGGCTACAATGGAAAGTTTGCTTTTGAATAGCTGCAGAAATAGTTTGTATAAGTGTGGTTTCTTATGTATTCCAAAAAGAAAATATACTCTGCCAATGCAGTCTGCCATAGGTTTCCGTGGACATGAAGTTTCAACCCAAATGCTGCCTTTAGGTGTAATGATAACGATGATGATCCATCGTTAACCAACTAACCATCCTAAAGAATGACTTTCAGATCACTAGAACCTAGCTCAGAGTAGCAGAAAAAAAAGAGGTTTATAGTTTGCATGACAGGATGTTGAGAGAAGCACTGGCAGAGAGAGTAAGTTGAATATATTCAATTAAACCAGCCTGGTATTAGGCATTCAGGATGTTGGATATCACAGATGATTCAGAAATTTCCTCTAAAGGACTTTCCAGCTATTCCCATAGATTGCACCTAGACTGTACACTTTTGCTTGTAATTATCTTTTTTGTTTAAGAAGCTGGAAACTCCAGTGGTTTATAATATTTTTCCCTTTGTTAGTAACTGACGTCTGGAGGTGATAAAAGACTCAGCAGGAGAGAAGAATGAGTTCTTTTCAATTATTAGTTATATTTTAGATTAAAAGAAGTGATTGTGAGCCTTTTCTTACAGTATAAGCAATATTTACACTGAGTATACTTATATTCACTCCTTCCAGCATTCTAAGGTACTATTGCCTGAGTTTCTGAGGCTGCTGGCCCATGTCATGCTTATCTTGCTCCTGTAATTCTTCACTCTGGGCAGCATTATTATCTCACTTTAGGATCCAGTCCCAGGAATGCAAATTATTTTTTTCTTTCATCTGATTTAAACAGCCATTTATTTTCTTGCAGAGGAATATGTGATGCTTTCTTTCTTGTTGTTTGCAGTGCCTATAAAATTGGTTGTGCTAACTAAATTAAATATCCTCAATTGTGGGTTATATCAAACACGTCTGTGTGTCATGGAGCTGAACCATCATTGCAATTCTGTTAATTTTCTTAGAGAAATGTTATGACAATTAAGCTTCCTGAACATCTCAGTATTTCAACAGAGAGTGCTAAAATATGCCTGTTGGAATGCACTGCTTCCTTAGCTGACTTTGTGAATGATTTATGAATAGTTAAAACTATGAAGTATGATTCTGTTCACCTGGTTTGTCCCTGAAGTAGACCATAAGGGCCCTGCATACCTTAGGGCTGTAGGAGATGAAAATACATTCAGTTTTGTGGAAAACTCCATCTAGAAGTTGGATGTCTAATTTTGAGCTAATCACTGAGGCTCCCTGGTAGTCACTGGGAAAAGGTTACAGAAGATTCATGACTTAAATCATGGTTTATAATAGGTTGAATCATGTTGGGATGCAGGAAGTATATGCTTCATGTTTTCTTGCAGGGGACCATAGCTCTCCAGGAAAGGTATTTCTGGAATACACCCTTGATGCCAATGTCTGACTGACCTGACTTTGTGTTCTTTGCTGCAGATTGATTTTGAAGATGTGATTGCTGAGCCAGAGGGAACACACAGCTTTGATGGGATTTGGAAGGCCAGTTTCACCACCTTCACTGTAACAAAATACTGGTTTTACCGTTTACTGTCAGCAATCTTTGGTATTCCTATGGCTCTCATCTGGGGCATCTACTTTGCCATTTTGTCGTTCCTGCACATCTGGGCGGTGGTGCCGTGCATAAGGAGCTACCTGATTGAGATCCAGTGCATTAGCCGTGTCTATTCCATCTGCATCCACACGTTCTGCGACCCGCTCTTTGAGGCCATAGGCAAGGTGTTCAGCAGCATCCGAGCCACAGTACGGAAAGAGATCTGAGGGACATTTCGAGGAGAGCCATCAGCCTAGGAAGGGGGTGAAGGTTTTGTGTTGTTTGGAGTGTTTTGGTGCCAGTTTTGTGTTTCCCAAAGCAACATACAGCGACTGGTGGTGGACTGGCCCAAAACAAAGAATCACTTGCTCAATTTCTTTTTCTACTGTTCATTCTTACTGGACTACTTGCCTTTTTTTGTTTTGTTTTTTTTTTTCCTTTCTTTTGCCTTTTTTCCCCTGCTTTGGTCTGCATTTTAAACTAACCTTAAAGGGCTATTCTTCCATGCCAGCTGCATATAATTTTGCTGGCTGTTCAAGTCGGAGATTGAAGTGTTGTTGGATGCCTTTTTATCTTACCCTTCGTTCCTTGTGAGATAAATCCGCAGTGATACTGAAGAATGACAAAAATGCTTTCCAACACTAAAAAGCCATTCTTTTTGTTGTGGCTAAAGAGTGCAGAGCTATCACAGCAGAATGAACGTGACCAGCTGGCAGGTTTTAGCAGAATGTTCTTTTTCAATTGGATTGTCAGTTGACTGCAGCTATTTACAGTCATGGTCAGATATTGTGCAGTATGAATAAATTAGTTAAGTAAACATATTACTGAACTAGCATATGAAAATTTAACATTTTCTCAGGCTGGAGACATTGACGTGTAAAAGCTTTGGTCGGTGCCTTTCTGTCTCATTCTCTCTTGGAAGTTTGCATCCTGTTATTTCTCAGCCTTTGCTAGGATTGCAGAAGCAAACTGCAGTTGAGAGCTAAAATCGGTCATTATGGAAATGTTTTCCTGACTGTGACTTAGGACACGTCTCTTAGCAAGCATTTAGGTGTTTATCTCATTGGCATCTGGGGTATTTTTGCAAAGTATTAATATAAATGCATATCGCAGGTATGCCAGAGATAATCCTGAGTTAAAAGAAAGATGAAGGGGTGCCAAACAAGCTACAGGAGGCCAGGGAAGAGCTGCTCCTGCGAGAAACTTTTCTACAGCTTTCAAAACTTCCCTATCAGCAGAAGTCAGCCTGCCACTAGCACACAGATTGTTTTCAGGATGCTTTGCTGAGTCTAAATTTATCCATCACAAGAGATGCTTTAGAATCTTCACATTTGTGTGTTGCTTTGTTAATTTTTAGCTGAGCTGCCGCATCAGGAAGTCTTAAACAGAGGGTGTTGTGTGAAACTACCGTGTTGCAAAGTGGAAGGCCTCAGTCGCAGGGCCTTTGCAACATGTTCTGATGCTGTGACCTGCAAGAGCTTTTTGCCCTCATGATAGTACTGTGTTCAGAGATGCTCTCTGCATCCTCATTGGTTTGTGTGAAGCATTTGTAAAAATAGTTGTGAAGCTAATCAGCTTTATTGTAAACAGGCTGGAGTCTGAGCCTGCTCCAGCTGGAATCTTTAGCAAACCAGTTCTTGACCTGCAAGAGTGCAAAATTTGGCCCTTGGGATCAACATGGAGCTGTCTGGTACACCTACAGCTTTTTTATTAAGCGCTGATATTTCACATATTGCTTTACCTAACACGGAAGTGCCTTCCATTTTATTTCTGCCAAAGCTATGAAAACTTTAGGAAATGCTGCATTTTTAAATGGGGGTGTGGGAGGGAAAAGGGGAGAGGGTGCACAAAAAATTTACAAAGCTATTAACTACTATTTGCATTTAAAACAGACACTGGTATGGATATAGTTTTATCTTTTTCTATGTACATAATGAAGAGTGTACTATTATAGATATTTTCAGTATTAAAAACAACCAAGATTGTAAACAAGAAATGTTTTATGTTTTTATGAGGAAAATCACTCTGAAGAAAACCTTCTTGATTTACCATATAAACTGTATATCCTGAAAGATGTCTGTTCACTTAGAGTTCTTAGTCCCTAATCCAAATACATTACTGATCCAAACTTTTACATTATTGTTATAAGCTTACAGATATAACTGACACCTTTTTTAAAAATTCTGCATGTACATTAAAGACTACAATAAAAAGTTGCTTAATGGTAGATCCTGTCTGACTTCTTTTTCCTTGAAAGTCATGTGGACAAAAATTTTTTAAAGCTTTCTTTGTCCGTCCAGTGGAAACAGGATTTTTCCTAATAAAAGCTCGTTAGCCTTAACATTTAATGTATGGAAATAGGGGAATGACAGCTTTTATTCAGCCGTGTATAGATGTAACTTGTGACAGGACAGTTCATTTCTATGGGTTTGTTTCACAATACCTGTAACACTGTTACACAAAAGCCCAACAAAACATGCTATTATGAATGGTCTACAAGTCTATTAGCTGTATTTTAATGTTCAAATGGCAGATACCAAATAAATGTAGTCCATCATATGTTTTCCAGTAGCAGAATGGTGTATTTCACAGCACCTGATAGGCCAATAGGAAATTTTATGTTGAATTGGACTATGTGAGAAAATGTGAAATGTTTGAAAAGTAAATGGAGGTTGTAAAGTGAAAGTAAAGCAAATACACCTTCACTGTTCAAAAATCTCTTGCTTTTGCGAAGAGCCTGATATATTCACACTTAACTATTTATACTATCATTACTCCAAGACTCTTCTTGGGAGAGATGTGCAGATGCACACTATGGTTTCACTGTCCCTGGTGCTTGGCTGAGCAGCGGTCACGGGGCTGTGCTGTGGCTGGATCTCATATCCACGCTCCTGCTGTAACACTTAGGACCATAGCCAAGATACCCACAGCGAAATCCATGTTTGTCAAGTAGAGGGTTAGACATTAGGTGTTGGACAGTGGCAGCAGGCACTTTCCTCTCTTGGCTATAAATGCAGTGTAGACAGCCTCACTCTGCTAGATACAAGTCAGTGTCATAAACTGCCTCAGGACCTGTGCATTCAGGTGGGCTCAATATAGTTCTTACTCCTAGCAGAAAACTTTTGTGGCTATCATAGGTCACTCTTCTCATCCTCTGAGTCACCAGTTTTTAGATTTTGCCATGTAGCGTGAACTGTTTTCCTGAGAGTAAGCGTGGGGCAGCTGGGCACTTCAAACAAGGTGGAGTACCCAAGTACTGAGAGAGTGTGAGCTATCTGGCTGTGTGGCTGATCCCTCTGAATTTGACTGAGAACTAGATACAGAATTTTTTTTTTAAATATACCTATTGGAATTAAGTGGCAACAAAATATAAAGACAAACCTTAGGTTTTTAATAATGATAGAGAATTTCCATACCTGCACCCAAGCTACCTTTTAATCCTCTCTTAAGTCAAACTGGAGTTGTTCTACGTTCACTTGTTTGCTTTCATTGCCTTGTGTGTCTGCTGCATCCTTTTGTTTCCTCATGTCCTGAGGAGGAGAGAAAGAAGCCCAGAATAAAGGTCTTTGCTACAATAGAACACCTTTGTTATTCTCATTTATGTCTTAGAAACCTTGACTTTTTCATTTCATGTTATCTGAGACTGGGACACCATGTGACAAAGGTTATTTATACCTGTAGAACTCTTAATTAAAATTACAATTGTATAGTAACAACTAGCATATCATGTCTCCAAGATGCTTTTCTCTGTTAGGGCCTTCTGAAGGCACAGTGATAAAATGCACATTTGATACTGTGACAAATACAAATGCACAGTATTCTCACTAAATTTGTAACTGCTATTACTAAGCAGTTTATATATAAAAAACAGTGTGGCCAGCATGACTAGGGAAGTGATTGTTCCTCTGAACTCAACACTGCTGAGGCCACATCTCGACTGCTGTGTCCAGTTCTAGGTCTGTCACTTTATGAAAGACATTGAGGGGCTGGAGCATGTTCAGAGAAGAACAGTGAAGCTGCAGAAGCACCTAGAGAGTGGGTCCTATGAGGAGCAGCTGAGGGAGCTGGGTTTGTTTATCCTGGAGAAAAGGAGGCTCAGGGAAGACCTTGTCTCTCTCTACAACTGCCTGAAATGAGGTTGTAGCCAGGTGGGTTCGGCCTCTTCTCCCAGGCAGCTAGAGACAGGCTGAGAGGAAATGGTCTCAAGCTGCGCTAGAGGAGGTTCAGGTTGGACATCAGGAAGAATTTCTCCACTGAAAGGGTGGTCAAGCATTGGAACAGGCTGCCCAAGTAGGTGGTAGAGTCACCATCCTTGGAAGTGTTCAAGAAATGACGATGTGGCCCTAAGTGCTATGGTTTGGTTGATGTGGTGGTGTTTGGTCAATGGTTGGACTCAAAGATCCTTGAGATCTTTTCCTCAGGGAATCTTAATGATTCTGTGATTCTAAGGATGGCACAAGTGGGAAGGCAGTGATAAGACTCATTACAAGCCTGTGCCTTCTCATAGTCAAAGCACATTTTAGTGTTGATTCAAGACACAGTCCACAGTGCCTAGGCTCAGTTCCAGTAGGTGATTTGCATTTGTTCTGAGAACCCGAATTTCCTTGGCCCATAATTGTCAGTAAAACTCACTGAAAGGGTGGCCAGGTTACACATACATACTGCAGGGAGATACAAACGAGGTGTTACTCTATCTGACTTTCTCCTGTAGGAGCTGGAGATGGTAAGTGCTCTCAGGGATCCCTAACAAGTGCTGGGAAATGATGTCTGTCTGAGGCTTGTAGTCTGACATCTCACTCTTTGGGACAGGAGATTTAAACTCACTCTACTCCCAGGTGTAAACTTCAGCTGTCACCACTCAGTATGCTGACTACTATGAATCTGATTTTTGTGAGACTAATTGTGTGCTCTGCAGGAACTAACCATAGACACCTCAGGTGGCATGATGGCTTGCAAAAGGAGTCATGTCACCTTAAAGGCACTGCCTTTGTTGATCTAAAGTCTTCAGGTTTTCCCTTCTATCAAGTGGTTATCAGTGTAGAGGGGAATAAAGGCATTATGGGCTCCAGTTCAAGCCCTTCTAGAGATAATTCTGTTTTCCAGCTTGAAGCACTAGCACTCTAGGCTGAAGGCTGTTCTGCAGACTGACAGAAACTCTCAAGAATTGTGTTGGCACCCAGGGACTAAATTAGATATAAGCCTGTTGTAACTGTGACCTTCTCAGTTGATCATATCTCTGAACATTTATCCAGGATGTGGAGTACCCCTGCAATGCATCTGGGCACTGACAGTCTTTTCCTGGCCTTTTATTCTGAGCTAGAAAATGCTTTACACCAGAGGATTCACTCAGAGTAGTCTTAAAGGATGAAGGACTCTATAGTTGTATAACTTATTGGCAACTATCAGAATATAGGCATTCATCTGTGACTGTTAGTCATCAAAATAATCAGCCTGCTGATCTCCAGCAACCAAAGCTTCGGATGTAGCTTGCCCAGATGTACTTGTTGCCAGAAACTGTACTCGCAGAAAGTCCTATGTGAAAAAACTGACATGGAAATGAACTAGTTCGTGCAATGAAAAAAAAAAAAATCTCATCAAAAGGAGCAGGTATATTCCATACAGAGAGCAAGTGAATGAGAAATCTCAGATCTGCCTCTCATATTCAAGGAATGACGTAAAGCTGTGCACAGCAGACACACTTCCATCTGAAGGGGATGGATGGAGATTTCTGAAAGGAACAAAAGGAGTGGGATGATTCTTCATATCTTTTTTCAGTTCCTACCTCTAACTTTTTGCAGATAAATTCTAAACCAAAAATGAACCATATAGAAGAGCAAATATGAACAGTGCAGTGATAGGCACCTAGAGACAGCAATAACCAAGGCATTAATGTATCATGAAGATGTGCAAACTCCCACTTAGATGTGAGTTGCCTTGAGGGGAAATCACAATAGATGTGGTCAGGTAGATTTATATTTAAATGCACTGATAAGTAAGATCGGAACTTACCTTAGATGCAGTATGTATGATCAGATTCCCACAGCAGGAGCCTGCTGGGCAGACAACAGGCCGGGTGGCTGCTTTCCATCCTTGAGAAGGGATCAACTGGGAAGTAAGCTGGGGACCTTGAGCTGTCAGCAGCAGACTCATGCGTGAAACCCTCTGCATGCAATCCCAAAGTCCAGTCCAAATGTGTTGATGGGTGATGTGTACTGTGTGTTTGCTGTGATAAGCATTTGCTGCCTTTCCAGACTACTCACTGAGAAACAGAAATCTTTTGTTGTAGTCTAGATTCTTTGCAGGACAGTTAACTATCCCAATAATAGGCAACTGAATAGAGCATATGAGTTCTTGAAGGTTTAGGCAAGTGCCTTTGACATTTGTTCATACTTTGACAACTCCTGACTTTTAATTTTCTGGCTTTTACAGTATTTTATCTCCTTATTTTATGATGTGTAGACTCCCATTCAAATGTTTCAGACATTTGTCAATTCAGCTGTCTTCTCTTAACAAAATCAAGTGTTCTTACTCTCTGCTAGACAATGATTAATGATTCAACTACGTTTGGAAGCAGCTAGAATTCTGCCAGTTTAATTTCATTTGTGCTGAAACAGTCCAAAGAAACACATGAATCAGAGATGCTTAGGGATAAAAAACTGGAGCAGTTTATGTCATATTTTAGCAGGATTTTTGTCTGAACCTGAGTGTCTTCGGAGCATCATGTCTTTGGTAATAAAAATTCCTTTGTATGTGTCTAACAAATATCCTTTGAAGGAGACCACTGAAAATACAGATTTACTCCTCTAGGTTGCAGAATTGTCTTACCAAATAACAGTATTCAGCACAGAGAGGTTAAAGCCAGCACTGCCCAGCTATTCAGTAGAGTGAGGAAAGCCTTTCTGTTGCTCAAAAAAAACCTTGGACTTCTCCATGTATCAGTTTACTTCTTCCTGGCTGAGAGACTAAAATTTTACAGTTGAAACTATGCTGGTGGATACTCATCCAAAATTAATTAAAAAAAAAGAAAAAACCAAACTTCATTGTCAATGACCTCTTGCATTATAGATTATTGAGAACTGAAACTCAAAACAACCCTGTTGCTGATGGCAACAAGAACTAGGCTGAATTTTAGAGGGATTCCTCTTAGCGATAGCAAAAGCCTTCAGTCTGAATCCTCAGCTTGAGTTGTGGGGACACTGAATCCTGACTCCCCTGATAAGCAACATTTCTCATTTAGAACACTAAGCCTGTGTAGAGACAAGGAAAAGTAAAACAAACTTGGGAAGAATTAACAAATTAATTAATCATATATTTGTGTCAACAACAATTAGAGGCCCTTGTTTTATTTCTTTGCACTAAACCTTTTACTTAGTTTCACAGCCATCACAACCATGGTACTTCCTTCAGCTATTGCCATTTTGTGGTCACTGCTGTCATTCCAGCTAGCCCTTCCGCCTATTTCACCATCAGCCACCCCTACATGCAGGTTTTCCTGCATGGACACCAGTCAGGCAATGGCTATGTGAACAGATAACAATGATGCATTAGATCCAGTTCTTTCAGTATATGGTGCTACTTGCCACGGCTCTAAGAGTCACGTCCAATGCAAATTTTAAATTGCTCCTCCAAACTAAGCTGTTTTAACAGCTGGGTTCACAAACACTGCTATTTACAAAAATCTGTTAAGAAATAGCACTTTTATCGTCAAAGAATATAGAAACACCAGCTTATCTGTCGACTGGGGATAGGTGGGTAGTTGAGGCCCAGATGAGCAGTCATGCTGATTGATTTTCAGGGCACACGCTATCAAATTTCATATGTATAAACACCAAATGATTTTCTGAAGCAGAACATAAGTCCCTTAGGACTTTTACAGTCAGTGACTTAATTTTGCATAAAGAATGTAACAGGTGCAAATACTTGGCAAACGGCATGTCTGAATATTTCTAAGGCCAGTTCAATAATCTTGGAAAGGGGCATGAAATGGAATAGTTCTTGCAAAAGAAGTTGTCTGTTTCCAGAACAAATATTGGTACACATGACAGAAGTAGGAACAGTTTCATATTGCCCTGCAGCATTGTCTGTCCCATGTCTCTTCAAAGGGCTGGTTCTCATGGTAAAGAAATAAAGAGGTAGGAATTTTTTTTGCATAGCCAGATGTGAATTTAAACTTCTTGGTTCTCTAGTGTGTGGTATTTCTTGTGGAAATCAGCTCTTGATCTAATTAAAGTTAGAAAATTTTAGTTTGCATTTCTTTTACTGGTAACTATTTTGTAGTTAAACACAACAAAATGTAGAAAAGAATAAGTGTAATTTAAAATGTTTGGCTGTAAAATTTGTATAAGATACTCTTAGGTCGATGGTTCTAATCCATGTAGTCACCACAGCTATTGGAGAACATTATCAGATTTGGTTTCTAACAGAAATAGTGCAGCAAGCCACAAAGTTCCATGGAGGTTATACAGGGTAAGAATAATTCATCAGGTAACAAAATATCTCCTGACCAAATGGTAATCCAGCCTGGCCATAATTCTGTTTTAGTCAAGTCTAGTCTCATATAATTTCCAGGGAGAATTTATAAATTTGACACTATGTAAAAGTTTTGCTGAAAACTGGCCTGATTACTAGAACTCTTTGGTTATGGTGCTGTTACCATTCTGTATTGAATTCTGCATGGTTGTTGAACATGGAAAGTGAGACCGACGCAGACATCAGCTCTCCAGTGTGGATGCATTGCAGTTTGTGTCTCCAGGCAGCACAGAATGACTTAGAACATGAAAGGAGTACGTAGAGCTCTTAAAGAAGTCAAAACATGGCCCATAGTCTAAGATCAAACCCCTTGCTGCTCCCACACGAATCTGTAAAGCACCTGGGGAGTGGGTATGGGGTGTGGGTGTGAGGGTCCCCCGGGAGAGCTGCTGGGAAGGGAGCCAGTGCTTTGCTGAGAGCTGTGTCTCTGGGTCAGAGCAGTGCACGGCTCACAGACCCCAGTAACTTAAGCTCACTGCTCCTCCACAGCCACACTCATTGACCAGTCCGAAGTAGGGGCTGGACACCCTCACTGGAGTCTAAAAATGGCACCGTCACGCTGATTACCCTCCATAGTGAAATGAGGTATAATTTAGGATGTATTTTTCTAACTTCCATGACATCAGAATCCTTCTGATGTTGTATATAATTATAAAAATGTCTCTCTGACTTCTTGTTGCTGAAAATACATGGACTGTTTTGTTTTTTAAAAAACAACATGTTCTTTCCCTCTTGTTTGTCTATTTTTGGCAGGTTCTACCATGAAAACGGTGGTGATTATTACAGCTGAAAGCTCAAGTAAGACTTAACATTACACTCTCCAGCCTAAATTTGTATAAAGCTATTGAGCTTTTAGCTTTCCTTCCTGGATTACTACTGGTTCTCTTTATGTAGTACTCCAAGCAGATGAAATACACTACTTATTTGTAACTGGTGCTGTCTAAGATCTTACTAGTTGTATCCACAGAGTAAACTGTCACTGCAGAGGGAGCTACACAACGGCAGAAAGGGAGTAGGCACTGAAATACACCATGCAGAAGCCTGAGTAATGGGCAAAAAATGGGAGTGTAACCTATGACCATATTTAGTTTCCACATGTGAATCTTGGCTGGCTTAATCCTATCCCGAATGCCAGTGAGGCCTGAGAAGCTGGAAATCTTTTGCTCTGTGCATACAAGCAGAGTCATGACTCATGCAGAAGAGAAACAGTTTTCTTTTGCAAGAGGAACATTTTTCCTTATTGACCAGTGAGACACCCGAAAATAGCTTTTCTTTCTGAGTAGTTCTATCAATTCACAGCAGCACTGTGGAGGTATGAAAATTAGGAAAAGCATTTTCAGCTCCAGAAATTTAGAAATAAGAAGTAGAAATCTCTGCTTAAAGGCAGCCAACCAAAATCACTATATAAGTCAGCTCCTCAAAGACAGAGAGTTAAACTGAGGATAACTTGGACTGTTCAATAAATTTCAAATGTCAGACGAAGAAATTAAATTAAGGACTAAATAATAATAATGTAAGATATTTAAAATGTTCTGCAATTTAATGCCTTTGAGTCGAGAGCTCAGTGTATAATTTCATTTGCACTGGGCATTATTTCTGATGCGGTACATTTTCAGCATTGAAAGTGATGCATTAAGCTTCTGCAGATGATAGAGCTCTCTCTATCGCAGAAAGATTATGTTTCTTGGAAAGGAAGGACACTTCCGAGAATCCCAGATTATGGCAGTTTGTTTCCACCAAAGCTGTTGGAATTTTCCGAGTTACTTCAATGGAAAATGAAGTAAGCCAATGAAAATCCACCCCATAGTGAGAGAGAACATCATCAAAAGGTGTTAGCGATCAGAGAGCAAAGCAAACAGGACTGATTTTATGCTGGCTCTTTTTCTTTCGTGATTTACTCCAGTTACCCTCTTCTTCTTACATTTATGAATGATCCTGACCTAAACCAGAAGAAAATTAGTCCCTCATCTGTCAAACGGAGCTCCCCAAGCCTAGCTCGTTTCCCAGCGTGCTGTCATCCCGCTTTCCCCACGGCCCCGCAGTTCTCCCTGAAAGTGGCCGCAGGAACCGCCCGGGCAGCAAGGCAAAGCCTTTCCCTGACAATACCCCTTCGTTTTTCCTTTAAACCCATGGCAACGCAGTGTTTTGTTTTTGTGCCGAAGGAGGGGGAGTTACCAGCGCGGCCGGGAGCGCCCCGCAGGCTCCGCCGAGCCGAGGCTGCCACCTCCCGGCCCTCCCGGCCCGCAGCACCGCCGCGCTCCCAGCTCCCAGCTCCGAGGGGACAGTCCTTTGCTCCCGCTGGAGCCCCTCCCCTGTTTGTCGAAACACCCCGGTGTACATGTAGCAGCAGTGCTCTCCTGTGCTCTCTCCAACTTACAGGGCGCTTAAGGAGGCATTTAAAATTATCCATCACTTTACAACGTGTCTGGGATGAAAATGCTTCGGTGGCTACAGGAAAAATCCTAATGTGAGAAATCAATCCTGAATATGAGAAATCAAAATAAATGGACTATAACATATCAGCTTAAGGAGACAACTTGGTAAAAGCACATTAGTGAAGTTACTTCCACTTATATTTCATCATCAAAAATAAAGTTTGTCAACCACTTTGTGGGTAGAAACATACCCTTTGCTTTCATTTTAAAAGGTCTGTTTCAAAAAGCCATCTGTTACTGCAAGTGTGGAGGGGAAAGTTATTGAATAACACACCAACATAAGAAAGACGTGGACCTTTTGATGCACGTCCTGAGGAGGGCCATGAAGCACCAGAGGGCTGGAGCATGTCTCCTAGGAGGACAGGCCAAGAGACTCGCAGTTGTTCTGCCCTGAGAAGAGAAGGCTCCATGGAGACTTTAGAGCAGCCTTCCAGTACATGAAGAGGGCCTACAAGAGAGCTGGAGGGGGACTTTTTACAAGGTCATGTAGTGACAGGATAAGAGGGAATGCTTTAAAGTGAAGGAGGGGAGGTTTAGATTAGATATTAGGAAGAAATTCTTTACTGTGAGGGTGGTAAGACACTGGAACAGGTTGCCCAGAGAGGTCATGGATGTCCCATCCCTGGTAGTGTTCATTGGATGAGGCTTTGAGCAACCTGATCTAATGGAAGTTGTCCCTACCCGTGGCAGGGGAGTTGGAACTATATTATCTTTAAGGTCTCTTCCGACTCCTGTGATTCTTTGTTTCTGTGGAAAGATTCCCTCCAGGACAGCAAAAATGAATCCTGCAGCGTGAACTATTGATTGACTGAAATCAGTACCAGGCTTTCCACACCAGGAAAGTACAGTCAAAAACGTCATAAGGAAGGCACAAAATTAGACGAGCAGACCTCCTACCTGTTAATCATTCACAGCAGAGAGAGAAAGCTAGAGCAAGACTGAAAAGAGCATTTCATTTTTCTGCCTGTCTTTCCTGAAAATCTTTGTTGGGTTTGAACTGAGCTAGAGGCTCCAGAGATGCCAGGCAGTGCTGTAGTAAAGACTACATCGGGTGAACCCTTTAATAATGTGCTGTGCTTAGGAGTCTATAGGAGGTTGACCCTGGCGGGATGCCAGGTGCCCACCAAAGCCTCTCTACCACTCCCCTCCTCTGCTGGACAGGAGAGAAAATACCACAAAAGGCTCATGGGTCAGGATAAGGACAGGGAGAGATAACCCATTACTGTCACAGGCAAACTCAGCTTTGGGAAAGGAACTGAATTATTTTCCAGTCAAATCAGAACATGAATATAAGAAATAAAACTAATTTTTAAAACATGTTCCTCCCACCCCTTCCTATTCTTGGGCACAACTTAACTCCTGAATTTTCTACCTATTCTCTCCAAGTAGCACAGGGAGATGGGAATTGAGAGCTGTGGTCAAGTCATCACATATTGTCCCTGTCACTCCTTCCTCCTCTGCTGGGAGGACTCCTCAGACTCTTCCCCTTCTCCAGCATGGGCTCCTCTCTCCACAGGGCCACAGGTCCTGCCAGAAGCCTGCTACAACACAGGATTCCCATGGGATCCCAAGGAGTAGATTAAAATATATTTCCCAAGGGGGATGATAGTATTACCTGTAACTGCTATTTTTTGCAAAAATATGAGATCTTTTAAGGAAACAGCAATGTTCTGAGAAGCCCAATCCTCTGCATCAGAAGCAGTGGTGCTGCTGGTGGGTGAGCTGAGGCACTCCTGTGTTTGCTCTTGTTTTAGAGGAATCACGGGCAGGATAACACTAAGCTCGAGTAGTTGCTGGTTAACATCTGGCTGTTTCATTCTCCTTCCAATATCACAAAACAGCCCTAGGCCTCAACTCACCAGCTGGGTTCAATCAAGCAAGCAGATCCTCTGTTTTCAAAGCCACACTAGGCACCAAGAGCAGATTGGTGACTCTGGCACAATATCTATTAATAAATAAAAGCATCAGGCTTTGCATTTGAATAGGCCCTTTTCTTTGGCAGATCTCAAAGTAATTTCTAAAGAAGGGCAAGCATTATTATCTCCATTATGGGGCTACATTATATGACAAGCTCTCAGTTGGGGACTGGGCAAGATCTTGGCTCTCCAACAAGCAACAGCTGCTCCCCTTGGTTAAATGCCACACACCAGCAGCCCTGAAAGCTTTCAGGTCCTCGCCAAGCACACAGAGCGCCTCGGCCAGCTGGGCAAGAGCAACTGCTGGAAGGCTGGTCCAGTCGATACTCGAAGTAACTAAAACTTCACAGAAAACTTCTCCAGAATTCCAGACAAGCAGAGCTAGTTTTTAACATGACTTACTTTTATTTAGGTTTTTTTTGCTCCCCTATATTCAATTTTGAAATAGTCCTCCCTTTTCCTTAGGCAGGGATCCAAACTGACCTGCTGCAGAGAAGGCATACACTCTTTTATTTGAAAATGTTCTATTAGGGAAAGTTTTAAACCTCTGTCCTCTTTCTTTGTGGGTTTCCTGCAGGGGCCAGAATCTTTCTACGATACTTGAAAACATGGTATCCTTGCAGAAAGTCTACCCTTCAGGTAGGCTGTTTCCCTTGCATGCTCCCTATGTAAACACCATCTATACACATCATAGCTGATGTTTTAGCCATTGGGTCATGTTATATGTTAAACCAAGGACTTATCACAGTTCTTTCTGATTCTCAGTTAAGATGTCGGGTTGGCCTCTCTCCCAGATCCCTTTGCAAAATATAAATAATGTGCATTTCTAGTTAATAGATCATTAAATTACTTTGAGACTTAGACATTAACTTGCTCTTTTAGCTAGTGAGCCAGAGCAACACAAACTATGGTTTGCAAACCACAGCACAGGGTTATAGCTACCTTTACATGAGCTGCTCTGTGCATCCATTAGCAAAGAGAAGAGCTGCTTCCCAGCACAGGGGCGGTTCGGAAGTTACACATGCACAACACAAACATGTACACACAACAAAAACAGGCTCCTGCTGTTGGATACTGGCATTCGTTGTCTCTGACAGCTGCTCTGAACCAGATGGGGAACAGCCATTCCAGTTCTGCTGTAAGCCACTTCCCAACACCAGCATCACTGCAGACTCCCAGGCTGGCATCTCAACTGAAAGGCAGAGCAGCAAGTGAGCAAAGAAGTCAAATCCCCCCTCCCCAGTGCCAGTGTCATCTCTCCAAGAAAGAACTGAGGCATATTTGGTATGGAGAGAAAAGAAGCAGAGAGAAGTAGGCTTTTAGATGCTGTACTTGGAAAGATATGACCACATTTGCTCTGAGCACAGGGAATGTCTGGGTCCAGTGTTGACAATTTGGCAGTGGCTGAATGCTGTCGAGTTCAGTCAAATGTGATAAACAGGAGAAAAAAAAAAGTAACAAGTCATCACCAAAAGCAGTAGCTTCCAACCCGTGAGTCAAGCCCTCTTAGTGAGGCATGACAGCATTAAAGATAAGATACAGAAGAGAGAGCAGAGGTACTGCTGACACTGAAGACCAGAAGAGAGAGAATTGCTGGGTTCTGTTTCTTCACTTTGTTTTACACTCTCAGGTCCAAATCTAAGAGAAAAAGTACATGCTGCTTGGTAGGAAGGAAATATGGTGCTATAGATCTCTGAGGACAGGGACAGTGAGGAATCATGGGTCATGGGATGATGGAGGAGGGGAGGAAAAAAGAGTATAATGAAAAGCTACAGCTATAAGACATGCCTAACCCAGATCAACCATTACTGCCCTGGAAAAAAATATTAATCTGAAGCATTTCTACATTTAAAATAGTAAAAACAGTGAAATCCAATGCAGTCTTATTAAAACAGTTGAATTCAGCTCCACCCAAGTCCAGTGACATTTAAAAAAAAATAAATTCATAAATCCTCAGCCTTTTTAATTAGTTGTTGGCAGTTATTTTTCCTCAGATTGTATCTTTCTGGGACCCTGCACAGAGATAAGCTGTAAACTAATCACACATTAAAAAACCCACTTAAAATGAGAGGTTTGACTGATCGCACATTAAAAAACACACTTAAAATGAGAGATTTGGAACACAGAAGCCCACTTCTGTAAGTTTTTATGTATATCAGCAAGTTGATACTCATAAAAAACCTTTCTGTTCTATAAATAAGTGTTCTTCCCTAGATCCATCAAATTACTGATTGTCTCAAGAGTATTAAAGCTGAAAAAGAGAAACTTCCTATCTTTCCCTTTTGTTCAAATTTGAGTATATCATTCAATTTTCAAGACCCTTTTTGATGTTCCAGTTCCACTGGATAATAGACATCTTGTAGTTTTTTTAAGGTCAAATCTCTGTCTGTTTTATGTTTTAATAGCTACAAAATGCACCAGGTTTCACATTGGATTTCTCCCTTTCCCCAGTCCTCTGGGAAAAATCATCTAAAATTGGGTATTAATTGGTCATTGCCTGGATCGTACTGTTTTTACTCAGCATCTTCAAGCTTCTTTGGGGATAGTTACTATAAATTCCATGCCAAGCTCAGCAGTGCTGTAGCATTGATGACATGTTTGACCAGCAGTTACAGGGTAATACAAACATTAGCTGTTGGTCTTGCCCTTTACTGAAATTCAGATGATTTCTTCATTTGCAAGATAATCATCATTCACCTGTGGGATGACACTCCAGCTCATAAATTCAAAGGGCTTGTTTTTCATTGGCTTTGGAATTAGTCTTGCATCCACAGTTCCTCTGCTGAAACTTCCCTCCAGGATCTCTGCTATTAAATGCCTTTGCTGTTTATAGATTATATATTCTAGTCCACTCCCTTTAATGCCTTTCATCCAGCGTGGGTCATGTCCAGACTTGAAAAACCTGCTTGCAAGAAAAACTGTGGTCATGAAACCTATAAAGAGAAAAACTGACACATTCAGTTCAACTATTTTTGCTTTTTTTGAGTCCCAGGACTCGCCTCATC
The DNA here is from genome assembly GCA_013396875.1 of Vireo altiloquus. Lineage (NCBI taxonomy): Eukaryota > Metazoa > Chordata > Aves > Passeriformes > Vireonidae > Vireo > Vireo altiloquus. The sequence goes on along the minus strand of VZRF01003403.1, from coordinate 803,195 downwards.
GGATAAAGACATGAGTAAAGCTCTCCTCCTACATAAGCAATACAAACCCCAGCAAGTTTCGATGGGCTACTGCAAACACTTGTCCCTAGGCAGTGGTCCTCTCACTGCTTTAGACATCTTTCATAGGGTGTGTGGTCTACAGAGGGAGTCTATACATCTGAATTTTTTTCTTATGAGCCTGAGTAGTCTGACTTTGCAATGGCCATCAACAGGTGAGGTGGATCCCCCCACTGAATCCAGAGATGTTCTTTAGTACAGTGGGAGCACAATACAGCTCTCAATACAACTAAATAGCTTAGTCGAGTGGACTGCTTTCTTTTGCCTTTCATAATGGTGGAGCATCATCTTGAAATGATGTCTGAAAATGGAAACCTAAAATAAATATTCTCCACTGGGAAGCAGTGCTGCCTTCCTTACCTAATACATGATTAGATCATCAGGGTGCAGAGAAGTATTAACATGCAGACAGAGATGTGCTGCGTGCAGAAGAACAAACTACAACATTGTCTCCTCTCTGTCTAACACAGACATGAACATGCTGCACACACATGAAGAGATGAATGCAGTAAGCTGCTTGCTTACACAAATGCACACCTGGCTTGTACAGGGATGAATGGTATCACCCTCAATATACAAACCAATATACACAAAGTTAACATGCTGCCTGGAACAAATAGTAAAAATGCAAACTCATACACACCAAAGACAGATACATAAATAACAAGCTATAATAATTTTAAATGATAATAAGTAAAAAAACCCCAACTGTACACAGACATAGAAAATAGCCAGTGAAATTTTCTGTGCCCTGGTGATGTGGTGACAGTTTGGGTCTCAGCAGGTGGAATTATAAAGGAAGAATCAACAAATGGCATAGGAAAATGCACTTGTCGAAGGTATCACTTTGATGTGTATTAGGCAAAATGAAACATGACAGCCATGCACTGACCGAAAACCTTGGGAGGCTTCTTCTGCCTCAGAAACCATAAGAGCAAAAAGGGTGCTGGAATGGCAGCCCTGGCAGGGCAGAGGCATGGAGCAACCTTCCCCAGGCTGTGGCTGGGTCATGGGACTTGTGACAGGTAGGAAAATTATTGCTTACACTGCTGGAACTGTCAGATACAGGGACTAGAGACATCATGCAGAAAAAAAAGAATCAGAAAGTCATTAGCCATGATACTACACCCACGGCTTCTGGGGCAGGTGCAGGTGTTAGGCTCCCCACTGCTGGAGGGAGCTCAACTCCTGCAGCACTCGGAGAGGAGGGGCAGAGGGCAATAAAATCAGGGGTGATGAAATCAGAAAACAAAGCTGTGCTCACAAAGCTATGCTGGCAATTTACTTTCCTCTGGAAAATATGCACACACTGGGAGGAGCAGGCTGCTCTCAGGAAGGATGCTCCCCCTGGGGCAGTGCTGCTGCAGTGAATGCAATGGGGTCCCTGAGAGGGGGTCCCCAAAGCTGTAGGAAAAGACCACTTTGTTCTGAGAAGATGAGCAATCACAGTAAACTGTGTTTGTGCCAAATTAGTGTACTCAAAGGTTGGAAGTGGAGAAGGTGCTGCGAACCAGTGTTATTTCAACCATTTAAAATTCAATTAACACTGGCACAGGTTGCCCAGAGAGGTGGTAGATGTCCCATCCTGGGAAACATTCAAGGTTTTTGGAGGTGATGGGATGTTTTTTAGTTTGTTTTGTGGTTTTTTTTTTTGTTGTTTGTTTGGTTTTTTTTGTAGTTGGGATGAAATACAGGAGACATGGGGTTTTCTTTGTTTGGATTCAATTGTTTATTGGTTTTTATTTATGTTACATTTTTAGAAGTTGTGAGTTTTGTTAATAAGGTAAAACATGGCTAATAATGGTGGGTTTTTTGCTCTGTAGGGTTTTTTTAAGGACTTTTGGTTTAATAATTATTTGTTAACTAAATTATTTTGATTTTTAACTCAATTTTTTGTTAGTTCATAGACATGAATGCAAAAACTTTAATAAAATGTGTTGTATAAACCTTTCCAATCATTTAGTGTCTATACATAAAAACATACAAAAATTGCAAAAAAAATAACCAAAGTCAAAAAACCCCCATAGTTAAATGATCTGTTCAATTAGATAAATCTTACACCATTGTAAAGAAAACTTTTAAAAATAAACATGTATGTGTAGAATATAGTTATCATAGTACTTTTACCTTGTCTACTTCAGTATATCCAAAAAAAAGTTTACAAAAATATCAAAACAGTTTTCATAGTTCAAACAGAAAGGGGAGATGATGCTGGACAGTCCCTTTCAAACCAAAGTATTCTATGATTCTGTATGGAAAAACACTGCATCCCACAAAATAACCATGGATGGAATTTCTAGGCCCAGAACAAAGACTTAGGCAGATTTATCAGGAAAAGTGACAGATGTTTGTGGACAAAAAGCAATGGAGAAGTAATATTTTCCACATCAATAATAAAGGACTCTTACTCAGTGCTTTTACCTGAGCAGATCAATGAAGGTTACAAATGTTATGGATAAAGCGATATATTCACTGTTCAAAATGCCAAGAGTTTAGGCAGAGAGCCAGGCTTAATAAAAATGAAATAGAAGCTGTGGTTTGACTAAATCATTTTTTTGGATTTCTAGACAACATTATAAAGTGTAGGTGGCTGTGGTAAAGAGCACTTTGAGGGCATGATTCATGGCTGTTTTACTCCAGTGGTACACTGGCTGAACACCCCTGGACTCAATAAGCACCCTAGTGAATCAGATATGAAAGCTGTCAAGAGAAAGGAAATACAGAATACAATGATCTTTAGCACTAATCTGTTTATTATCGTGGTACACTGATCCCGAAGTCATGAGAAAGGTCTTTGTGTCAGGCACATTGCTACCAGCCTTGAGCTCTGATTGTGACTTTTGTTTTCCTTGTTGCTCTTCCTTAAGCTCCCAGGTGCTCAAGTCATATGATTAAATAAAAACTGTTGGCTTTGTGTTGTTATTTTTTGAAAGAGGCTCTCTGGCCCTCACAGGGCTGCTGGAAGGACCTGAATAATAAAGTTCAGAAGTTCAAGACAAATAAAAAGGAACTATGTTTTTACTGTCACTGTTTTCAAATACTTCTGATTTTAAACTACTGTAGTCCTGGAAGGTCTTGATACATCATTTTGTAGAGCATGGAGCACTCATTTGGCATATGTGTGGTCCAGATTTAATATTTCAGAGTTAGATATTGCTTGTTAGACTCCAAAACAGCTAAAAGTTAAAGGAGAATGACCTAAATAAAGGTAGCAGAGGTCAACATAGAAAATAACAAGAAAAACCAGTAGCACAGATCTACCTTGAAGTTTTAAAATCTCACTTTGCAGGATTTATTGTTGAGGCCATTAACTGCTGTGCCCAACTACAGAAACTAATGAGACCATTAAGGGGAAAACTAATGAAAGGCAGAGACGACTTCTTTTGTAACTTACTGCTTGTAACTAGATTGTTAAATTGTTAGCATTGCTATTTAGTACACATTTACCAGATTTAGGAAACCACATTGACAGGATTTTGGAGGTATTAATACAAGGTAATGGATGAATCTGCTAGTTAACACAGCAGAGAACTCAGTCTGCTAGGGAGAAATAAGAGCCTGATTCCTTTGATAAGAATGGCACTCAAGGCCCATGTTGAAAGCAATCATAGGAAACATTTAGCTAAATAAATTCAGATCAGTGAGCTATGAACAGACAGTATTGGATGTTGTTTGTTGTTAAATGTAAAACACATTTGACAAATAGTTGTCATCAGCACTGATTCATGGTGCAGCCTGCAGCTTGTGACCAACCCTTTTGCTCATAATTTCCTCACCATCCCAAGGTATAAGATGTTCCGCAATATCAGAACTGAAACAGTTCAATGCAAATTGTAGTTTTCAGGATGGGTTCATACTTAGAGGCTTTTCAGTGATGTTGTCTGTAAGAGGTCTGCTTGAGACGCCAGCAGTCGGGGGGCCTGAAGACTCTGCAACTGCTTTAAGAGCCCGATGATGCTAAAAACATTTGCAAAATGGGTGCCACAGAGAGAAAATGCTTTGTGTTTTATTCATTTAATTCAGTTACACAACCAGAGATGTGTTCAGTGCAAACACTCAGCCCACACATTTCTAGGTGTGTGTGGATTAGCATCAGTATTCTCACTTGAGGCTAGATATCAGTTTTAATGTCTTCTTATTTTTTTTTCCAGATTAATTTTAAAGCCAGTCTTCAGTCCAAAGCTGTGTCTGTAAGCTTCAGATAAGACTCATTTTGGACTCTCTGGCAGCAAAAAAGTGACATAGTAAGTAGTTCTGTGCTGGGTTTTCTCCTCTGTTAATTAGGAGTGGGATTTGGAAATGTTACAGTGGAGCTTCCAAATCATCAGGTGTGTAATGACTCTTTTCAACTAAGCAAAAATGAGGGCTTATGCTACAAAGATATAACCATCTCAGAAGAACTTAACTCAGTATGTGGATGTTGAAGAGAGAAGGAGTGGGCATAGACCTGTGGCAAACTTCCTCCAGCACAGTGTGCCTGCAGGTTCAGAGCCTGCAGTTCAGGTGGCTGCTCACCAGTATAGCCAGCAGTGTATGATAGCAGTGAATGATGCTGGAAACTGCACAGTCCCATATTCCCACACACAGCTAAATCCATTGGTGCTGTTCTGGTACAATGAGAGTACAATGTGTCTAATAAAACCAAAGCCTTACCTGTATGGCTCAAATTTTCTGAAGAACTGAGTTCCAAATTCTTGTTTCAATGACATAAAAGCATTATTAGTATCCTCTATGGTGTATTGGTAGAATAGCAATGAAATGGCCAGGCTCTGCCAGACATTCAGAAGACATCCTCTCTAGATCTTCTCTCCAGTGAGCTTTTTACTTTTGTTCCTTGAGCTGCAAAGACAAGATGTGACAGGAGCGGCTGTCACTTTTGGTTGACAGTGCTTTGTCAGGTCAGCAGCTTCCAGCTCACTGGGGAGCTCAGGCTCTGTGGGTGCCGTGGGCAAAGTCAAGGCCCTTCACTGTCTCATCCCATATCTTCATTAGAGCAGGGTTCAATTGCTCTGGTAGATATTTTCCTGCATCTGGATCAATGTCTGTGTACTCTTAAGGGTACTTCCATCTCCCGGTGTCAGTGGGAACTGTGGACCTCCCGCAGCCAAAGGAAATATGTTTCATTGCAGTTGTGCCATGGCTGTGTTATGAGGATCAACAATGTGATCATAGTTTCTGGGACAGGCACGTCGTATTTTTAACTTCTGTTAAACGCAATCCAGTGTTGTTTTGTTGCTGATACAACTTCAAAACATGTTGGGCAAAATGGAAAGCTTGCAAGAAACACTTTTTTTCCATGAGACTTGCAAAGGAACATTTTGTTTCTGTGTTTCATTAAAAGATAAGCATTCACAAAGTCATCCATGCAGATGGGAAAAACCATATGTACTTTAGAGACAAGAAAAGGAGAAGTTTTGAAAGGAAGGCCCATTCTCTAGGTTACTTATCACCCGTATCACCATAGCTGACTAGGAAGAGGTGAGTTGTTTGATCTTTAATATTCCACAGTCTGTAAGTCTGTAGATGTCCCTTATGTTCAGTTACTTTTTTCTGGTCATTGTAGTAGAAATTCACAGCCTTCAACCTCTCCAATTAAAAAAAAAAAGAAAGAGCCTGCTCTGACCCACATTTTTAAATTTCACAGCATTCAGTAGATCAGCAGCAAAGCAAGTAGACTCCTCAGAACCTCAATAATTTTCAAAAAGCAGCAAAATCCATGTTGCTTATTACCTTCAGAACTGTCAAAAGCTTTTTCACATTAACAGGTAACAGATTTGTAAATCAAGTTGGATAAACTATAGTTTTTCAGCAGTGCTTCACACACAGATTCCTGGCAAATAAAAATTTTCATTCTGGACAGTGTAATACTTTATTTGCTTGCTTCCAGTGGATATCAAGCACCTACAATTAAAACTTATTTTTTGTCTTTCAAGTATTTGTACCCTATGGCTACATGGTAGCCTGGTAAATCTGGACCTGTTTACCTTTGTAAAGCCAAGGTTATTTTTTTTTCTAAGCAATTAATGAAGGAAACATCACTGGGTAATAACAGTGTTCTTTCTCTTTTCTCTAATATTCTGCCACACAGTGTCCTCTGCTACCTTGCTTATCATCTCCTTCCTACTGCAAAAACTGATTAGGTGAAGTTGAGAAAAATCCATGGTGAAGTGCTTTATTTACATATAAAGAGGAGCCTTATAGCATCTCAGTCAGGTGCTCGCCTTTACAGACTTAGGCACCCTGTCAGGGGTAGAAGGGCTCATCTGGAGGACAATGCTATGCACACAAGCTGAACTGTCCTTCTGCACTGCTGTATGCATTACCTACACCCAGAAAAGCCTCCTTAAAAAAGGAATTTTTAAGAAGAGTGTTTCAAAATCAAATAGCCTCAAAAATCAACAGCAGGATTCAATATTCCAGTTGCTATTGTAATTTTTTCAATTGGAAGCAGAGTTTCAGATAAATCAAAATATTCAGCAGCAACTTATTAATTTCATTGGAATTGTAAATTAAGAACTTGTTGCAAATTAATTTCTACAATGTTGAAACAATTCACTGTTATCATTTCAGCTTTTCTGTCTCACGTAACACGCATTCTCAAATGTTTCACTAGGATCAGTGAGCTAAGAAATTCATGAATTCCTACAGAGCAGGACTTCCATCTTCTAGCCTGCTTTAGAGCTGTCTCTAAATATGTGCAGGATAGAAAGGAAATCTTTGCACAGATCTCTGTCTCCGTAAGGCACTTCTTTGGGGAATCTTGTGTAAACACTAACATCTACTAGGCACTCCTAGGACTGAAAACAGGAAAAAAAACTGAAAAACAGTATATAGGGATATTTTTTCTTATACTTACTGAGTCCTGGTTGGCATAATTCCACCATCTTTGACCAGAGCAGCCTTAAACCTTATCTGAGCATATTCAGTCTGCACCTCATGCCCAGATTGGGAGGACTGAGCCTCCTCCGCAAGGCACTAAGCACTAACTTAACTAATCATTTTCAAGAGAAGTTGAGAGTATCCTAGTGAAAATATTTGAATCTGTCTGAAAGAGACCTCACCTTTGAGCATGCAGATAGGCCTTTGGAAAACTTATGTAGCAAATCTTTTAAATCTCCATGATTCTGAAGTGGACAAACTCTAGGTCCTGTGTGTGTCTGTGCATCAGTAACCCCAGCAGCTTTTCCTTGCCTGGTGAGGGAGGTACCGTGTAGCCCAGCACACCTGCAGGGCTGCTCCTGCCCTCCCACGCTCACTGGAGGCACACGGGGCCTGCCCTCCCACGCTCACTGGAGGCACACAGGGCCTGCCCTCCCACCCTCACTGGAGGCACACAGTGCCTGCCCTCCCACCCTCACTGGAGGCACACAGTGCCTGCCCTCCCACGCTGCCCAGCCCAGCCCAGCCCAGCCCAGCTGCCTGCAGGTGCCATGGGGTGTGAGAACAAGGCCAGATGTTAAACACTCCTGGCCAACACCTGTCTTGTGCAGATGCACCTGGCCCCTTTCAGGAGTCACTGGAAACAGGTGATAACCTTCTTAACTGAGGCTGAGGAGAAAATGGCCGCTCACTCAGAAATCATCAAGTCATTGTGGGAAGCTACTGGCAGCACTGTGCACAGGGATGGATAAAAATCAGAGGCAGAACTGTGGTGTGTTACAAAGAATTTAATTACAGAATCTCTATCGGTGTCAGAATTTCAATTGGCTTGTCAATGGAAAAAATAATGTTATTGCTATAGAGTTAATGATGTTTTAATTAGAATAATGTTTCAATTAAGAATTATTAATTTATTACTGTAAAGATGCCATGATTGTTATACTCTGTCAAAATATTTCTAAGTGAATAAATAATATTATAATAATACTTGTTTTTTACCTTTCATTACTAGCTCTCATTAGTGTGACCCACTATGAATAGGATGATCTTAGATAAGCATTTGAAAGTGTTTATGAAACATTAATGAGTTCTGTCCACAACCCTTGGGGGGAGAAAATGTGCTCTTACGACAATTTAACAGTTGGATAAACTAAGGCAGGTGGTTTATGCAAATTATTAGAGGTCAACACAGAAAAATAGCACCTCTTGCATTCTGAATGCTCTTATCCCCCAGGAACAGTTTCCACACTTTTTCTGTTTCTGTTTATTTTACTTAATTACAACTTAAAAGACTCTTCTAAAAGGCTGCTGCCATAGCTGCAGGCAAGGTAGTATCTGGAAAAATACACAATACCCTGATTAAATATAAATACATTCAAACAGACAAAATATGAGGCAGGCATCACGATGCTGTAAGTCCATATTCAGAGCCACCGTAGATTGTACATAGGTTTTAAAAAGTGAATTAGCCAGTGATAAAAAAGAAAAGTCAGTTCCACGTCCACCTCCTTATTTCATCCCATATTCCATCTTCTGTTGTTTGTATAAAAAAAAAAAAAATCAACATATTAATCGAAAAGAATAGTCTGTCACCTGAGCTGAAATGGGAGCTGGTTAGTGACAATCTACTGCCCAATCTATTGCATCTGGAATCTGACTATAGATCAGAGCCACAGGGCAGTTATACCACTTCGCTGTTGTACAGTAATACAGACAGGAAAGGCTCTTCAGATTATTAGTTTCTTAATGAATAGGAGGAGGCAGAGTGTGTGGATGCCTGTGTGTTTATCTAACTGGAAGGAGCCCTCTCTGAGGAGCTCAGTAGAGTACTGTCACTCATGGCAGGGGCATGGAGGCACGGCAGTGGGGGAATCGCTTGGGATCCACTGCTCCTCCTCATCTTCCTGAGAGCATCCCTGTGCCTCGCAGCTCATTCAATGGTTTGCAAAATCGCCCTGACAGAAATTTAAAATCTCTTCTGATCTGTAAATGAAGTTATATCTTTGAAGCCACTATTTAAGCTGAGCTAACAAGCCATCGGCTGGTTTGTAGACGTGTTGAAGAGCCATTTGACAAGCAGGAGTGATGACATTTCTGAAAGATTGTCACAACATTAGTTATTTAATACCATGCTGAAGTCAAAGACACTTGCCTGTGTGGGGGAAAGTTTCTGTCACAGATTCAGCATACTAAACACTGACTATTGGCTATATTACTAACACTTGAAAGTAAGAATTAATGTAGGCCTTGAGCACTGAAGCAGTAGTCTAGAAAGAAAATCTTGCTGATATTTTGTTGAATATTCAGTCGTAGATGCTAAGCCTGGAACATAACCAACAAGCGATTAAAGAGATAAATACTGTTCAATTATAGTCTCAGCAGTTATGTTTTCTGGTTATTTTTAAATCTACTTTAGGAGTAAAGATATATGTTGTGATTTTGAAATACAGTTCAATTAAACCTAAATTGATTAATTTTAATGTTCGAGAAGCTTTAGGTAGTTGTTTGGAAAAGATTAAATAAACATGTAAAATACCTAGAGATTTGCAATCACTGTAGTCCTCTTTTCTGGGAAGCAAAAATCAGCATTCATATCTATGTTGGACAAAACAGACTAATAAATGAAAACCATCTGAAGGCTTCATTTGCTCTACAGACTGTGTCTGCACAGCAACCAAATCTTTTTATGCAGGAGGTGCTGTGGTTCTTTAGTAGATGGGAGAGCTGCTTATTTCCCAGTCACAGTATGCATTTACTGCTCTTAGCTCCACACCCTTAAAAAAATAGCATCCCTGAATTTGAGATTTAGCCACATTCCAAAGAGGTAGCCAACATGGGAGCTAATGCTGCAGTTCAGGTGCTGACATTTTAGAGTAAAACTGTCAGTCAGTTTGGTTACTTCCTCTCAGCCAATTCAAGCTCTTTGAATGAAAGGTAGCTCTTACACGATATAACTATGTTTAACAAAGGAAGCCAACTGACTGCTTGATAAGTAAACAAGTTTACCTATCAGATTATCAATCAAAATTAATATTGTAGAAGTCTCCAGAAACATCCTAAAGATATTTTTTCCCTAGGCACATTATAATTACATACCACTGTGAAAGACTGTTGTTGTATTAAAATTATCTTGGTAGCTGTAGATTTGCTACAGTAGTTTTATTAAAGCAATCAGAAAATAATACACCAAGTAATCTTGAAAGCTCATAGCCCTATTTGGCTGACTTTCATCCCTTTGACATCAAAGGAGTCAGTCAATGAATCATGTCTGCTCTATCAGTCTCACAGGAGCAGGAGAGGGAGAGACAAAAGACATAAGGTATCATGGAAGACACAATAATTTGTTTTTAGGATAATAATGAACTTATGTGCCTAAATAACACCAATTTTCTGTGAATCCACTGTTCTTCACTGCTTGCTACTTTTGAAGGAACACAAAAAGTCTTTAACTGGCCGGAAAGGATAAAAATTTTTTGCTTGACTCCCACTACCCAAAGAACACTTGTTTAGCTGCCGTGTGGTTAAAAAGGTGTGAGGAGAATGGACGTAGAAAGAATTGAACACAGGGAAGCTAGAAAATGAGAACACCTCACCAAGCAATTTCACATGAAAAACACAAGTTTAACACAGATCATAAACGCAGAAAGCATTTGAAACAAAGCCATAACGCCCGGCAAATCATTTTATTGCAGTCAGAAAATTGTCAATTCTCACAAAGAAAGCAAACTTGACACTGAGGACACCATAAACCACTGGACTTATATACACAGTTTGGACAGAAGGAAACTTCTCCCCAGCTTCTTTTTAGTACTGCAAAACCTGCCTGAGACACCCCATTGCAATAAAAAGAGAAAGCAAATCTTCAGACTCAGGCAACTCAGAGACCTATGACAAAGAGCACAAAAGCATGAGAAAGGCCCAGTTGTGCAAACAGCAACATCAGGGAACTAAAGAGACAGCTGAAACAAGGAAAGGGGGGTGTCTGAGAACATAACAAGGCCTGCAGCTGCTATAGGACAGCCAAAACAAGCCAGATTCTGACTTAAAAAGACAATATATTTACTTTACAAAAGATCTAAGACCATATAGTAAAAATGACAGGAAAACATACAACATTCAAGAGGCAGTCATGCCAAACCTTAACAAACCAGTACCCAAGAAATTTTTAAAACCTCCCTTGCAAGACCTTCTGATCCAAATATCTTGAAAATCAGCCTGAAATAATTTGAAAGCAATTGTAAGTAATGTAGAATGCTCAGTATTTTTAGGTGCTACAGGTTTGTTATGCAGCAGGAGAGTTTAATCCCTCAAGCACAGATGGTCAGTTATGTTTCCTGGTTTCCCTTGTGTTCAGTGCTTTCTGATAGTATAGCTCAAGTTCAGCCATTTGCAATTTCATCAAGCACATGTCTTATAAACCTTCCTCTGCTGCAGTACAGATCTGGTCTCTGGCAGGAACAGCACTGTTCTTGAAAAAGGGAAAACAGTTAATGATATGCAAACTCTTTTTATTACACTGTTTTCTGATAAATTTTCATCTAAATGAAATTTTTGGTGAGAACTAGCCATTTACCAGACAGTTTCCTCTTTTTCAAAAAGCAGGTGTATGAGGTTTGCATGACCAGGTTTTGGTAGTGAGGGGGCTACAGGGGTGGCTTCTTTGAGAAGCTGCCAGGAAGCTGCCCACACGTCTGATGAAGCCACCACCAGCCAGCTCTAAGATGGGCCCTCCACTGGTCAAGGCTAAGTTCTGGGATCATGTATTTAAGAAGAGGAAAAGGAAATTGAGCAGTCTGAGAGAGGAGTTAGAAGACGTGAGAGCAGCAGCTCTGCAGACACCCAGGTCAGGGAAGAGGGAGGGGGATGAGGTGCTCTAGGCCCTGGGGAAGAGATCCACCTGCTGCCCACGGAGGACCTCACGGCAGGGCAGGTGGATGCCTGTAGGAAGCTATGATCCTGTGGGAAGCCCACATAGGAGCAGGCTGCTGGCAGGACCTATGGCCATGAGAATGAGGAGACCATGCTAGAGAAGGCTCCTGGCAGGACTTGTGACCCTGTGGGGGACCCACGCCAGAGCAGCCTGTTCCTGAAGGACTGCACCCTGTGGAAGTCACCCACACTGGAGCAGTACAGCCTGTGGGAAAGGCACACTGGCAGAGCTCCTGGAGCATTGTTTCCCATGAGAGGGACACAAACACAAGCAGGGGAAGTGCATGAGGAGTCCTTTTCCTGAGGAGGAAGGAGCAACGGAGATTTGTGATGAACTGACCACACCCCCTTCCCTGTCCCCCTGCACCACTGGGGTGGGGAGGGAGAGAAAATCAGGAGTGAATTTGAGTCCAGGAAGAGAGGGGTGGGGTGAAGCTTTTTTATAAGATTTGGATTTATTTCTCATTACCCTGCTCTGACTTGCTTGGTGAAAAATTCAATTAATTTCCCAAAGTCAAGTCTGTTTTGCCCATGACAGTAATTGGTGAGTGATCTCTCCCTGTCCTTGCCTCAACCCATGAGCTTTTCATTGTATTTTCTCTGTCCTGTCCAGCTGAGGAGAGAAGTGATAAAGAGGCTCAATGAAAACCTGGCATCCAGCCAAGGCCAAACCCTCACAACAGATTGCCAGAAATCTAAATAAAATTTTTTTTCTGTTTTTTTTTGTTTGTTTTTTCATTGTCGTTGTTGTTGTCATTGAGTTGGATTTTTTTCTTTAAAAACCCAAAACATTTCAGGATTGTCCCTGTGGTAGTTCATGAAAGCTGTAGCTGTCTCCATTTCCCTCTGTTGCCCAGGTTTTCTAGCTGGATTAGATCTCATATGACAAGTCCTATGGCCGGGAACTCACACGGCAGGTCAAGGGAGGAGCAGTTTGTTTAAGAAGCCCCCACAGCTGAAGGCTTTGGAATACGAAGCATGCAGACTACTGCTCCCATGAGATGCTTGAGGTATCAAAACAAAACCATTTTCAATTGAAAACATGAGCTTCATTTTTCATCATTAAGCATAATTTTCATTAAGAAAAATAATTTCTGAGCAGCTCCAAAACCAACAGTCCAGTGGCATACACAGTTCAATGGCTTATTAAAACCAAAGTGAGGAATTTGCATGTTATAAAATTGAGACACAGCCAGGATATTCTCGGAATAAAAAAGAACCAGGAGACCTTTGCAAATTGTTAACAGTCACGGATGCCAGGGAAAACACCTCATTCAAAACATTCTACCTCCAAAGCCCTGTGAAGGAAGAAATCATGAAGGATTTGGGAAAACTTAGCAACTAATAGATGCCTACTTTTGCCAAAGTTGAGTGTAACTCCTTTCTTTTGCCAACAAGTGAGTGTATCAACTCTTTCTCCATCTGTATTAAAATGGAATGGTCTTTCCTATATTTGACTGCTGGTATAATTGGAAATACCAAATCTGCAGGTAGGATGAGTATTACCAAGAAAAGCCTCTGACTCAGCACAAACTGATGCAAATCCCCCAAGTGCATGCTTGATAACCCAAGTATGGCACAGCAAGACCAAGTTCTTTCAGATTACTAAATAGCTCTTGTTCTGTCAACATCAGGCAGCTGGGCTTGTTTACCACTGTGGGATTTATTGGCAACTGTGAACTTGTAAAGGCTCTCAGAAAGTGGGCACTACCTTAGGGTCATATTGCAACATCTTAAGAAGCTTTCCCAGCAAAACATTTTCTGCCCAATGGCTCTAACAGTCAGGACTTTTCTTTTCTCTCTGATTTTTCAGCACTCTCAGAGACTATGTGAGAGGCAGGATGAAAGGCAATGGCACAGCTGTGAAGAGCATCACAAGCAGGTGTGTGGCTCTCAGCAGCGAGCTCCAGCCTTGCAGGCTGACACCCTACCCCAGTGCTGCCTTTGCGGGGGGGGCAAAGGACAGGCAAACACGATGGACAGACAGCCACAAAGCAGCTGCAGAGTTCATCCATGAGAGCTACAACTGTCCTAGTGCTTCAGCAGCCCTGGGATCGAGAAAGGCTGACTGAAGTAGATAAAGGAAAGGTTAGAAAATAAAGAAAGGGGCTTGCCAAGAGCAAAAGAGGCCAATCTGAAAAAGAAGGCCTAAAATGGCTTGTCAAATCTATATAATAGGTAAAATATCTCAGGTGAAATCACCCATTAAGACTGTAGTGGACGAACTGCCTAAAAAGGGGGAATATTAGAGCCTTCCTACATTGTTCTTTGCTAGAAACTTCATATTTATTTTTCTAGGCCCATACGAACTTTCAAGACAGAAATTTTTTGTTCAGTTTTTTTGGTTTTGTTCTGTACTTACAAAAAAAAAAAGGAAAAAATCAAATGAGAAAAGGTGCAAAAAAACCCATTAGAATGATCAATGGTTCATTACAAGCTGTCCAGTGTTTCCTGACTAGCATTTTTTAAGCAGAATTTAGAAAGAGATCAATGTATTTATAGTTTACAGTGCTTAGCCCTGTCTTTCTATATTCATTCTGCCTTGGGCTCTGAAATATCTGTTGGAGTCAGACTCCTTTCCTAAAAATTTTAATCTTCACTTACATTTCCAGTGTTTCTTCAAATAAAAGCAAGTCCTGACATACAATCTTTTATCTCCCAAAACCTACATTTGAAAGTATATCTGCACACTAAGTTCATTTTGTAATTTTTCAGTACTTTAATTTAGTTATTTGCCAGTGGATAGGAAAATCGTCAAACCACACACTATTTATGAATTCATAAAATGGTGTTTGGCCTCTGCTAATGCTGTGAGATTCAGACAGGCTTGTGGACAACACAAGACATTAAACATGTCATGGTCTCCATCCATGGATGGATGCTTTCCGTACATATCCCTGCCTAACAGTTTCACTCAAAGCACCTGAGCTTAGGGCAACCCAATAAACCCAGCTCAGAAACAACGTGGAGGCTGGGCTTAAGTAAAGATTTGAAATTAAAATATCAGGTTAGACGTGTCAACAGTGCTTCTTCTACACATGGCTGCAGCAGTGTATTGCGTGTCACTCATCCATGTCACAGTTACAGGAGCAGAACTCTGTAAAATTCTCTTTATTTGTAAACATAGATAAAGGAGACCAGTCAGGCACAGTAGAGAAAGGTATTACTTAGATGCAAACTGTCACTCATATCTGCCGATGACAACAATAAAAAATGCTTAGGTGAAATTGCTGACTCTCTAGCCTTTTGGTTTTAAAATATATTATTGATATTGATGTTAGATCCTGCCTGATTTACTTTCATTTGAGCCGGACCTCTACAGAAATCTGTTGCCTAGGTAACAAATGCTATGCACCATAATAAGGAAAATTGCTGTTGAAATAAATAGTAATTATGGCCCTGGTTTCAAAAGGATTATCTTTCTCTTTGTTTCAAAGTATCCTTGGGTTCGGCTGTGATCACTGGCTTTGTTCACTTGCATCGTCTCATGGTGCAGCAGCCATGGGAAGAGAGAGTGCCCACTCATCTCTGCATCCTCTACCTCTGCTCCCTGAGCAGCACTAAGCATGTTTGTATGGATATTTTCAAATGCTGTTTAATTCCTCAAGGGTACATCAATACAAAGTGTAAAATTCCCATCAGAAAGAGCAGGGTTTGATGTTATTCTTGGTCATCTCCTACAAGGACTGCTTACATGTGAGTGCTGTCTGACAGTCTGTTCCACACACCCTGCAGAGCCCTGCCCTGACCTGGGGCCTTGCACGCCCGCTCATATCAGTCAGGGGCTGGATTTGTTCAGCATACGTCGCTCTTCATCTAATAGTTTGGTGATTCAGAAACAAGTATGAGCTTGAAGGAATCTATAACAATGTCATGCCTAGCATTTCTGTATCTGTACTCATAAAGTATTTGCACTGGAAAAACAAATATGGAAAGGAATAGTGATGGCTGCTTCCATTCATTATCTTATTCATCAGTTTTAGGTAGAGTGTGGTGGTCTCAGCTCTCATGTACCATGACCACCTGTAGGGAAGCTGCCCTGTGGGTGCCCTGAATTAGTCATGAGCGAGCACTGACTGTGGGGAGTACTCATTCATCTGTGTCCTGGGATTCCAGTCACAGTCATCTGCAGCACACAGCTGAGACAAAGTTCCACACCTCACTTCTTTGCATAGTAATCAGGTCCCAGAGCAAGGAAAACTAATGCTAAGAAGATATGAGGAACAAAATGCAATGAAATAACTTGAGAGATTGTAACTGCATTGTACATGGGAGCCATCAGCCAACACCTCTGCTGGGAAGGAGCACACAGCCTCCCTGCTTGGTCCTACTGCCCATGCAGTGGAAGAAGGATGCTCAGGTTATCACTCCACATGACAGATCCTCTGGGTACGCCCCGTGTTTCCCTCTGCAGAAGACCAATTTAGTCGGATGTAGAAGACATCTGTTGGTAAAGAGTGACTGCAATTCCATCCCTAGATATACTTTTCATTGACACTAGATTTACTGGATTGTAATGAGCTAAAAAAGCTAAGTGATGGTCCTCCCGACTGGCAAACTTCTGCAGTGGTGGCACTGTCTTTAAATCATTCCTCATCTTAATGATTTTCTTGCGATTTCCCTGGTGTTTCTACCTCTGTAATACCTTTGCTTACCAGAGCCTTCAGGCATTCTGCCTGATAAACTATCCTAGATCCCAATTCAATAACACTGATGTGACGGTAGCCAGGGAAGTCAGAGGATATGAATAACAGAAATGGTCAAAATACCACTTTTCTCAGGAAAATTACTTCTTCCCATTAGAAGTCTTGGGGTGAAGGTGGGCTTGGTTTTGGACAGAAGGAGTAAGGCTGGTCCTCCTCTTGGCTTCTCCTCACTTGTCAGAAGGAGCTGCAGCTCATGGGGACACATCTGCATAACCGCATCCTCGCATCAGGTTTTTGCACAGCTCAGTTTGGTCAAGGTTCCTTTTAAATGGAGTCAGGATTACATTGTGGGAATCTTTATACACCTGTTGCTGGTAAGATTTGTATATGATGGATTTTTCGAAATGCAATAGGAGCTGAAACACTGGCAGTCATTGTGGTGTAAGCTCTGGGACACTGCCCTGGCAATGGAGGCTTAGTCAGGCTTTAAAAGATCCATGCTGAGCAAAAAATTATCGGTGATGGAAAGTGAATTTTCACCTATTTTGGCTATTTTTTGAGACTTCAAAAAATGTCCAGAATATGGATTCATTGCCCCATTGAGAAAGAATAAGAGGGTTTTGAGCTATGGGCCTGGCTTCTTTAAAAACCCCTGAAACCACTTTAAAAGTGTTTATTTGTGTGTGTGTGTGTGTCTATACATGTACGTACTGAGGGGCAAGGAGGCAGAGGGAATCAGAGTTATTAACATGACCTGTTCTTCAAAGAGTTTGACACACACAATCTTATCTAAATTATTGAGAACATTTAACATCGCCTAACTCCAGATAAAAATCTCTTTCCTCCCCCCCACCCCCTCTTCGCTGAAACTTAATACGCAGAGACTAATACGGCACAAAACCGTCTCGCTGAGCTTTAAAATGTAAGACGACAGTTCATGACCTTTGCCACTGATTGCCAGCCAAGTTACATACGGCTCAGGGGCTCGGTGGGCCACCATTTGTCACCGCGCTGACAGTGAAATACAGCTCAGCCCATTGTTCTGCAGAAGCACCCTCAGCCCAGGGGAGTTTGCAGGACGTTGCCCTGTGTTCCCTGGGAGACCTGCAGTGCTTCATTCCCTGGAAATCCACGGGATTTGGGACAAGTCACAGCTATCAGGGCAATGAGAGAGTTATTCCTTGGAACAGCTTTGGAAACTAGGGGTTACAGAATTGCCAGCCTGGAAAGGGTGAACAAGCATCATGCTTCGGGAAAAATCATTGTATCTTGGATGAAAAAAGGAAAAAATAGCCTTCCTCGGCAACACGGTATATTTCTACAGTAAGCTGCTGTTTGTGAATACTGTGTTCTGCACACTGGGGGTTGCTGTTCCCTCTATGCACGTATCATTTAGGCAAAGGAAAGAAACTGAATCATACTATTTACTTGGGTGTAGCTACTCTCCCACCGTGCTGGCCAAATTTGCCTTGTAGGCTTAGAAAAACATCGAAAGGCCAAGCAGGCTGTCAGACAGCTATTCTTTACAACTTGATACCCACAACTGCCTGGGTACAATTGTGAGGCACTTTGCATTATGTAAAATACACATGAACACAATCCAAGTAACTGAGCACTCAATCTGTGTGAAAAAGCTCTTTGCCTCCAATTACCACCCTCACAACAGGAACTGAGTTTTCCAGCTGACTCCTGAAGTCCCAAATTACCATCCTTAAAACCTCCACTTAACACTAGAGATGCACACAAAAAACGATCCTGCTTTCTACATTTCTGCAGATAAGTATCCCAGAACCGTCTGCATCTTGGCAGCACTGAACTGTTTGAGCACACGTCTTTCATTTAAATCTTAGCAGCACTGCTCCCTACCACAATAGCGTGGTCTTTGCCCATCCTTTGAGAGCTAACCTGATGATCAAAATGCATTTAATCCTAAAAACCATGCTGTGATGAAGATGTTGCTATTCTAATTAGTGTTCTAATTAAGTATCTATTTTGTAGCTATTTGGGATGGCAGGGGTGCTTTCCTGTTAACAGAAGTAAAACTGCAAGAAAGCCATATGCAGCCAGATCAATGGTCCAGTTCCATCAGTGTTCTCCCCAGCAGCAGCAGCCTCTGACCTTCCAACTCTCAACCAAACTGCTGGGTCATCTACATAAAGGCACTCCCAGTTCTTCCCATGTGAAGATGCTTCTGATCACATGCATAAATCATTCAGAGAAGACAGAGACTGCCTCTCCTACAGCCTACATGAAAGCTCCAAATGCTGCTCCTACAGTGATAAATATCTATTTGATGCCAAACAGAAGCAAAAGAACAACTAGAAAATGGGAAGAAACACCTTGGAAATGGGAGATATGAATCCCATCCCACAAGGAGAGTGGAAGGACCTAATGTTGACCCACACCCCCAGGTGAGCCCCTGGGCTGCCAAGCTGCCAAACAAAAAGGAAAGATCTCCAGACTGGTTACAAGGAATGAGATGTTGGGCCTCAGCTCTTAGCATAGCCAAGGGTTCCAGGCTTCCAGCCCACAGGGTTGGAGGTATCCTGGACATGGCACCTTCCTATCTTCTAGCATCCTATGCTGCCACGTTGATCTCATATGTAATTCTACATTTTAAAATGTAGCAGCACATAAACTTTTGTAAAACAATACAAGTTTTAATTCTAAGAGCAAATATTTGTACTTCTGCTTCTAAGCACTATGGTATTTGACACTATTCAAATTAAAGCCCCAAATGTTAATCTGAGGCTCTAGTTGAAGTGCTAGCTCTTCTTTGCTTGCCCAGTGACCTTAACCATTCTCTCTAGGAACAAAAATTCTTCCCTTGGATGCCTCCATGATTTCTGGCTCATCACATAAGTATTGCTGTGATAAATCCAGGAGGAACTTGCTTGTCATGTGTAAAAAGACTGACCATTTCTCTTTCTTGTGTTTAGCTACACATCATTTCAGAGTAAGGAGGAAGGGAGTTTGGTGGGTTTTTTTTATTCTGGTCACTGATCTTTTACTGTGAAAAAACCCATAATTGTTAATTATGCTGTGTTTTGTTATTCATGCTGGTATTTTCAAACTCTAAAAGTTAGAGTAATTGGATTAGGCTTCCTTAGAGAGGATTCAAATAATTTAACAACAGGTTTGCAATCACAAGAATATAGTAAAGGCTATAGCATGTCAGATGGATAGGTCCACTCAGCCCAGTACTAATAACAAGCTATCTTCAGAGGCCTGTGAAAGGATGCTGGAACAGGGTCAGCACCCAGTAATACCCCTTCAGCCTCCAATATTTTGCAGATGCTGAGCTTTGGTTTGCATATAATAAATAAACCTCAGCAGGTCTTTTTCTTTGGGCTTTTTAGAAGAGAAAAGTCATGCTAAGTCTGGAAAATACACGGAGGAAACGAGATAAATATCAGAACTTTGCTAATGTAAATAGATTTACATTTGAATAAAGCTGGTAGTAGAGAAAAAAATAAAGGTACATTTTAAAGTAGGCTATGGATAGGCAAAGGAAATCATATTGACTGGAAACAACAGGAATATGCCCTGGTATTGTTCTATCACCTTCATGTTGACTCCCAGCTTCAGAATGTAAACTCCAAGTACTCTGTAATTTTTCTTCTTACTGTTGAACATCTGTACTCTTCCTTCATTTCAGCACATGTGGCATTGTTATAATCATATAAACAGTAAGATCTATAGCAGTACAATTTGCAGTTATATTTGGTTTGAAATCAAGCAACTACTTCTTGGATATGACGAGTATCCTATTAAAACAAATACTGCCATTTATATATGTATATATTGTAGGTAGAAATTATAGTAGAATAAGCCAAACCATTTCAATGAATGTAATCAACTGACTTTTGCCTTCCCTCTGCACAGGGATGCACAAGTGATGTGTAACACCTCTAGCAAGGTGTTCTGGCCACTTTTAAAAAGGAAGTGTGATGGTCCTGCCAAGTCCACACTCCATTCCCTACTCCCAGAAAGGAGGGAAGCAGCGAGTGTGCATGGTTTCTAACTCAGTCTTTGCTGCACTGCAGAAGTTCAGAGGAGAAAGCAAGAAGCCTGGCAGGCCAGGATGGGACAATGTGAAAAGTGTCCTCAGAGTACTGGCTTGGCCTTTGTCAAGTACTGTGCCACAGGCCAGGAGGATTATCTACAGTCTGTCTTCTCTTGATGATACAATTGATTATTGGCTTACCCTTTTTCTTGAGAATTATATTAAGCAGCGCTATAACCAGAAAAAACAAAGGATCACGTTATGATGGATATGATCCCAGGGAAGTGATGGAGTCACCATTCCTGGGTCTATTTAAAAGTGTAGCAGTGGTACTTAGGCATGTGATTTAGTGGTGTACTTGGTAGTGCTGGGTTAATGATTGGACTCAATGATTTTAAAGGTCTTTTCCAACATAAATTATTCTATGATTCTGTGGCACAGAAATGAATGTTTTTACTGTCACAATACAAACTCCAACTTTATTTCCTCCTAAAACTCTTTGTATATGCATTTGATCAAGCTAGAAAAGCATCCAGAGAAAGAAGAAGGTTTGTATTCTGAATGTCTTGGGAATGCTATAATCCTAGGATTTGCCTCCACTATATTCACTTTTTCCAGTCCTGAGAGGTGTTTCCTAGCTAGATGTAACTTGGTTATGCTGACTACTGACAACAACAGAGCTAAGGAGGCATGGACAATAACAGGTCAAAATACTTAATGTTCCTGGCAATCTTAAATTCATAATGAAACTTCTTACAAGAAGGGCAGTTCCTTATTGCCAAGAAGACTGATAATTAACTTGTTTGCTGGAAAACATGAAGAAGACATTCAGTACTGGGACAATTCATCAACTGCTGTTTTCTGAAACCATTTCAAGAGTCTTAGCCCAGTTTCTTTTGAACATGTTCAGACCATAGAAACAGTCACACCTTGTACTTTCTCATATCTCCCTTGACCAGTTCCAGAAGGGTCATCCTTTTGCTTTGAGAAATTTCTCTGTTAGAGCACCTCACTTTATTGGTGCAACAGTGTTAGGGAGAATGTAATTCTTCATTAAGAAAGATAATTTCATACTTAGAGGGACATTGCTTTGGAGAGAAAAATTTAAAACAACCCCTCCCTGAAGGAAGATTATAAATAACTAAAACTTCTAAACTTCTCACGCTATGACTGTCTAAAATAATTCATGTTCACATCCCATCTTTCTTGAAGTAAAAAGAAAAATTCTTCTGTAGAAAGCAAGACAGAATAGTGAATCAGAAATAGTCTTACCCATAAACTTAAATGCATCATTACAGCTGAAACTTAATCAAAGTTTTAGCTGTACAAAAAGCCAAGAAATATAGTGGCAGGGGTAGATTATGTACCTATATATATAAGAGGTTCTCAAGTCTTCATGTTCAAAGCCAGACTACTTAATCAGTCATCTAGTAAAATCTCTTCCCTTCATCAGGGAAAAAATGGTGTATGTATATATGTGTATTGAAGAACTAAGCATAAAGGTAACTTCAAATAAATAAATACTGTCACGGTAATGTGCTGATGACAACCCTCCTAGTCCCATGCTGTGGTTTATAACACTCTCTGTGAAACAAAGTATTCTGGTAGTTTCTTCAGTTTATGGGAAGCATTGCATAAACCAGTGTATTTCTGTTTTGCAGTGCTGGGAGCCAGCCTCGAGATGCAGGGCCATTGCCCAAAGGAGAAGTCGGCCCCACATAGACTATTTCCCATGTTGTGACACCTTGCCTTGCAGCACAGTCACACAGCCTCTAGTGCCTTGGACCAAACCTGCTCCTTGACAGGTAAGGTGTGCTCCCGGGGAAAGGTAATGGAGACAAAATGCTGGAACCTTCTGAGGGTGCTGTTATTGGCACACCAGAGCACAGGTCCACACATCCACCCACAGAGCTTCTGGAAAGAAAATACATGCCAGTTCTGAAAAATGCCAAGGAAAAGCTGAGGCTGCAAGACAGCAGCACTATGAACAATGTTTGCTATCTGCTCTCACAGGATTACTGCTGACTTAATCTTTTCACTTAACACCTTTTTGGGAAGTACCTTTTTTAGGACTTTGAGTAATGACCATCCTTCCACTCCTAGACTTTGCACTTCGAGCAAGAAGTGCAGCCACAAGCTGATTCCAGCTGCCTTGGGGAGAATAATGGGACCGGTCAGGTTATCTGGCAGGTTTCCCCTTGGGTTCCTTATTTGCTGTTCCTTTTACATGCAAGTTTGTTTTCCCTTTGAGTATCAGTCCATGTGTCTCTCAGGATGGGATTCACGTAGTAAGAATGCTAAATTTCTGCTGAGAACATGCTAAAACTGGAGTCCGAAGAAGGCAGAATGGTTGCTCTCCAAAAGGCACCATCTCTCTTCACTGACTACAGAGAGGATTTGGCTAGTTTATATTACACACCAGGCTTTTTCACTCTCAGAATTAAGTGAGGTAAATTTCATTTTCAGCAATTACAGGAGCTTGAGCTATATGTTTTGAATTCTGAGGTGATGAGCTCTATGAAAAGCATCTTATCAACGAAATTTGGGAGCTTATGTCAGCCTAAAAACTCTGGTAGGTATCACCAGGAGGCAGATCCAAGTCCTTCGTTTCTTCTGAGCCCCCTTCTCTGTTCAGAGAAAGTTGACCAGCAGGTTCTGACATTATTCCAGGTTTTAATCTAAGCCTGTACTGGGCAATCTTCTTTCTAATAACTATTTCAGCAAATACTAAGAACAGAAAGGGTAATAATAGCAGCATTTTCAGAAGGTTAGTAAAAGTATTCACCAGAATATCCTGTGAAGCCACAGCAGTATAAACCAAAGCTCTTATTAAAATTTTAACCCTCAAGTCCACCTACACACACAAACCAAAAAAATTATCCTCCTTTGGAAGTACCTTGAGAGCAAGTAAATTATCCATCTGAAGACTGCAGTTAGACCTGTTTTGTTTTTCTTAACCTGGTATTTTGCAGTGAGGATGCTGACTAACTCCATCAAATCTGATAGTCTGCTAATATTTTCACATAATTTCCCTTGAGGGATAAACAGATTTTTCCCAAATTGACTGGGAAAGCGCAAGAGTTAGGAACTTCACAGTCAAATACATGCAATAAATTTTAAAAACAATGAAGAAACCACTGTACACATGTGGGTGTGCAGTTCAGAACCAGCTTGCATTAATTTGGCTTCTGAGACCTGAGTGACCAACTCTCAGGCTAGCTTTGAATGGAAATATACTCTAAAATAAATTTGTACATTCTCAAAATCTGAAATATTATACTAGTTTTAAGAAAAATTTATTGGTTTTGAAAATACTTTTTTTTATGGGCTTGTGGGATTGACATTAAGAGACGGTGGAACTACACAAATATTTTGAATACACTAACAAGGATGATGTTCAAAAAAGAGATGAAATGGATTAGGATTTGCAAGCTTGAAAAAGTGATAACCATGGGAAAATTTAAAGCTTACAAAGAAATTAAAGTATCACAGACAAAAAAAATGTGGGAGAAAAGAATATTCAATAGTTCTAAAAATACGGGAGAAGAAACCAAACAAAATGACAAGGCAGAGAGATTAAAATGTATGGGAGGAAGTATTGAAGGGTTTTTTCCACACAGATTTTAGTTAAATAGTGGAACTCATTGGCAGAGGACTCCGAAGGCCATATGTATATGCAAGTACAAAAGACAGGGAAAACAGATGGAAGAAATGTCCACCAAGAGCAATGAAACAAAACTCTGAGGAATCAGGAACTGGCTCAGGAAGACTTATGGGTGCAGACTGTTGGAAACTGATTAGGAAAAACAGGGAAAATGTCTTTGTATGTTTGCATTGTTCTTGTGCTTTTTCCCCAAACATATGTTGTGGGACACTCTCAGAAGTTTGATGGGTTTCTTGGACTTCTCTCCTCATCTAGTGTAGCAATTTTTATACACTTTCAGTCAGTTTCTCTCCATAGTTCTCTGTCATTCTTATGACTACAAGCACCTTCTAAAATTTCCCAGTGAAACCATAACTTCCAAGTGTATTTTGTCAAAGCTAGTGAATTTTCTAAAATGTCCCAGGTCCATTCTTCTCAAGTTATCTATCAGGCCTTTGTCTCCACAAATTTTCCAGCTTTGTCATATTGGTCCAGAACTTTGGTTTATATTTCCTCATACTAGCTTTGGATATAAGGAGACTTTCCCTTCACATGTGTTTTTTCTTAAACACTATCAAAACAAAATCTTTTTTAACAAATAGGAAAAATATATCTAGAGACATTCTTCCAATATCAGACAATCAAACTGCAGTAATGAGCATGAATTTTGTGAATAACAAGTATGGTGAAAGCAATGATTAAAATTAAACAGAAAATTCCTTTTAGAAATTTTAAAACCATATTTGATGCCATGCATTTTTTTAACTAGCCAGAAGTATGAGTATGAAAAAGATGCAAGAGCTAAAGCCAAAACAATAAGTCAGTGTTCAGACTTACAGATGAAGGAAGTATGAGCAAATTAAAAAGAAACTGAGAACTGGTAAATAGAGAAAATAATAAATGCAAATAAATCACAGCTGCAGAGGGAATTACAGAAAGTTAAATGTTTGATGATGTGAAATCTAAGTAGTTTAATTCTAAGTGTTAATTATTTCAAGTGCCTTTTGCAGCATGCTGAGTTTAGTGAAACAGTATGAATCACTGTCTAGCCTTAAATATGAACCATAATGGAGTTTATTTCAGTGACGGTGTCTGTTTTCTCATTTTTCTACTACAGCAGTCCTCAGGCATTGTTTATTTTGGGGGTTTAAGGCTCTTTCCCAAGCTTCCGCTTTGTCTTTGTACAGCACAACTCTTCCTTCACAAAGGTCTTCGTACCTGAGTTTAAATAGGCAGAAGTGCCTATTTTTCATTCCCCTAAGGGGAAGAGCTGCCTTGACACAAATACTGATACCACTGGTTATTACAGCTGCCAACAGTTTGGTCTCAGAATGGATCCATGATGCACATCAAGCTGCAGCAATGTTTTACTGCAGCTCTGCTTCAAATATTGGTTCCCACATGTATGGGATTTGGGATCCTGGTGCTGTTCTTGGTAAACTCAAAAAGCAAGGACAGCTCTGAAGTTGCCAGAATATGTTTGGGGTTTTTTTCCTCATGCCTTGACTCATTAGGCAGTCACTGATGATGTGCTGAAAGAATGATTCAGATCCTTCAGGAAAAAAAAATTCTTTGGCTTTTTCACTTTTCCTTGATTCATTGGGTCCAACATAACAAAGCACTTCAGAGTCCACATTCAGAAGAACACAAGTTAAAAGATTCCCCTGATGCACATACCCAGACTTTCTCAGAGGTGAATTATGAAATCCAGTTTATATTACAATGAACAATTACATTTGGAGAAGTTTTTCATTCTTTATAACAGCAGCCTTCAACAATTTAAGAAGCACTAAATTCCAGGCAAAATTTGCAAATATCACTGCATCTCAATTCAGCATTAGCTTCTGTGAATGCTATAGAGGGAAGAATTGTCAAGTTTAGACTTCTGCTTATACGAGAATGTCTCCTAGAAAGGAAGTCTAAGGAACTTAAGGAGTTGCTTAAATAATCATAGTTAAGAGCATGTCTATATCCTTAGAAGTTTAAATGTTAACAAAAATAGGGGCTCTATATTTCAAAATTCTGTGGTAAGAAATGAGCTACTATTTGACCATGAAGTGCAACACACATTTATGCCACTATGTAAATAATGATGATAAAATATGACCTAGATATTATCTCAGAATCCACGAGGTGGCAGTGTCATAATTTTCTTAGTATTGCACCCTAAGCCACTAATACTATTTTAAAATATCATTATATTTTATGTTCTCACATATCATTATAATATTTATCACCTCAGTTTGTAAAATTTGGGGAATTATTTGACACACCTTCTTCATTTCTAAAGCCTGTCAAGGAAAAGTTATTTTCCTAAGAAAGGCAGAAACTGTTGTATAAAGATATGGAGCTGGGTTCCTGCGAGGCATCTGTCACGGTATGGGTGCTCAGTGCTGGGGTATCTACTGAAGCTTGTGAAGGATTCTGAACTCTGATGTGACCATATCCTGCAACCAGAACATCACATCCAAAAATCAGCCAGCCTTCCAAACTGACTTTCATTTACAGTGGTAAAGTAAAAACCAAATGGCAATTTCTACCTATTTCATTTTTATTTAGAAAACACTGACTTTGCTATTTAGCAAAAATATTAAATGCTAGGCCTATTTTTGCTCATATCAGATCTCTTTAATAAAAAGCTCCTTATCTGGAAAACACAAAATATGTCCCTATGTACGTGTAAATATATCTACATTATTTTTTTTAAAATAATAAGAATGCAGAACTGCTAAGAATATCTAAAGGGAGAAATACCCTTGTCCTATTCTACTCTTCCCCAGGAAACACCACGTCGCTATTGTAAATGAAGGAAAAGGTCATGCAGAATTTAGCAAGTGGTTTCCTTTGAATTCCCTGGCTGCCATTGCCTCTGCACCCGCTGCGAGGCTGTTTGCAGGCTGGCCTGCTCTGTCCCAAGGGCTGGGGTTGTGGCCATGTCTTCCATGCTGGCTGTGTGCCGCGTGGAGCCGGGTGGCCCACGCAGAGCTGCCATCACGCTGGGAAGATTAATGTGATTGGATAGATCGCATCCGTCAGGAGCCGTCAGATTCCCAGGAGGATGATTAATTAGTGTAATCTTATTTAAACTCAGGATGTCAATTTCAATCTTTTCTGCATCCAGTGTGAGCTTTCCTCCCTTATTCTATTGAGCCCTTCAATAAACACCAGGCCATGTGGGGCCATGAATACACAAACGGAGCTGTTATCAGTAGAGCTGGTGCTGGGATTTCCTAGCTGCTGGGATTTCCTCACTGCTGGGTTTTCTAGCAGCCTCTCAGAGCTGTGCAGTTGGCTGACTCAGCCTCTCATCACTTTCTAAAACAACTGGTTAGGCTCTGTGGAAGCTGCAGTGCTCTTCTTGAAAGTTCATGTCTGTGACTGTACCTCTTCCTTCTCTCCTGACTACTCCTCAGTGTGATCTTCACCTCTCCTCCAACTCTCCACATGGCTCTGACTCTTACTCCCTTTCACTGTTCTCTCTTCTGGGATAATCTTGTCCGCATGTAACATCTCAGCTGTGGTCCCAGCTTTTTTGCCATTCCAGACTAAGCCACGTGATGAAGACAACCACGTGAAGGTGCCTATTTGCAGGTGTCCACCTGTGAGTTGGCTACTCAGGAGACACTGAGTGGAGGTGTAATTCACAGCAGCAGCCAGCTCAGGAAACAGGCAGACATCTAAAGTGAGTCACAGCATACACAAGACACAATTTACCCCTCTATCTGAATCAGTCTTTCAGCTTCTCTGAACATCTTCCATCTCCAGCAGCTCAGGTCAAATCTGGTTAAGACAGTGCTGTCAGCCTTCCCCAAAGCTTTGTCACCTGTGTCCTGCTGCAAGCCCAAGTCATGCTGCCACCTCAGACCTACCTGCCGATGCCCACACCTGGCTGGTCTCTAAATCACAGGTTCTGTCTGAGCGAGATCTCTGCAGCCTTTCAAACCCACCTGAGGCCATTCAGAGCAGGGGTACTCAGCTCTAATACTGGGCAGGGGGAGCAGTGCAGAGGCAGCTTCCCATCCAGGACAGAGGCATGCAAGGTTTACACTCAGGCTGGTGAAAAATACATCAAGGTTCAATTAGGAAATCCCTTACTGGAAACTTTCAGATTTAAATAGCACCCTGCTCCTCATGAACTAAATATTTATTTGGACTATTGGAAGTACCAGGATATGAACAATAGAAGAGAAAAGAAGCGTTTAATGATCCAGAATATCTGCAATCTCTTTGTCTCCATTTAAGAACTATCTTCAAGACTACCGTGACAGAAGTAGATCAGGAGGTCAGGCAGATCAGGTATCTCCTTAGCCATACATTTTAATGATACTGTTAATTATCACAGCTAGTGAAATTTTCCCTGTATATTTTGCTAGACTTTTAATCTTAACAAAAAGATAGAATTCTACTGTGTGGTCTAATGTTACCTTTTATAACGAGAAAAAAACCCAGAAGTCGAGAGACAAGAAATTTAGGATAAATTTAGGAGCTTATGTAAGTGTTGGTTTTTATGTTTTCATCTGTGGATTTTGTCTGCTTTCTTCCTTGAAAGCAAAGTGGCCTGCTCCAAAATCTCTTGGACAGCACTGGAGATAACTCAGCAGGAATATTTCCATTGAGAATTGATCTAAATTAATTGGTTTTGAAAAATCCATCCTTTGCATTTTCCTAGGTGCTTCCCTCATAGCACCTCAGGCAAAAAAAATATGGGTTCCTCTTGTCTGACTACCTGTCTATAACTGACACTCAGATAGGAAGGATTAGATGTCCTACATTTGAATGAAGTGTATGAAGGAAAATAAAGTGATTCATGTTTTAGATACACTGATTTAAATTCTGTGAGGTTTTTCTCTCTGTTGCTGTTCACTGTAAAATGAGACCAGACTGAGATCCTTAGGCATCTCACAAGGCACATGAAGTCATCTGGGTTTTGCCTGGGTGAGAGGATGGCTGAGAGCCCACCTCTGACACGGAGGCCACCCCACAGTGGGGTAATGGGGCTGGAGATCTTCCTTTACTTCCTAGAAAGCAGCAGACTTTCCTTTTTATCTCCAGTCACACCTCCACCCCAGCCACTCCCCTGACATGTTTGGGTTGAGATTAAGCTTGTCTCCTGATTAATGCCAATAGGACGTGTGCAATGAGACACATCGCAGCCTTCTAAGATAATGTTAACAGTTACTACATCATAATTGTCATTAAAGAGCACTAACACATATCAGCAAAATGTTTGCAATACATTTTAGCTCTCAGAAAACCATTAAAAGCTACTTAAAGGTGTAAAAGGTCTGTCTAGCTTGCACATTCAGAGGAAATTGGAAACCCCCAACAAATGGCCATTCCCACATTGCCCTCAGTGCAACTTCTGAGAGTTTCTCAGCCCTGTTTCTCTGGGGACTGAGAGGACAGGCTGAAGTGACCTGGATGCTTTGAAGCCGCCAGCTGACCTCACAAGCTGGCTAGACCAAGGTGATCAAGGTGACCTCCTTCATATGGTGACCAGGATGCTC
Source organism: Vireo altiloquus (assembly GCA_013396875.1). Taxonomy (NCBI): domain Eukaryota; kingdom Metazoa; phylum Chordata; class Aves; order Passeriformes; family Vireonidae; genus Vireo; species Vireo altiloquus. The sequence goes on along the minus strand of VZRF01003403.1, from coordinate 773,528 downwards.
AAGGCAGATGATCCAAATAATTCTGATTTCTTCCCTGTTTCTCAAGAAACGGTTACAGACAAAAATCACTGGATTTCACAAAAAAGCAGCTATGTGAGCAGCCAGATAAACAAGTTACTCATGTATAGATTAACAACATAACGTTGATAAAAGGAATATTTTCAGAATTAGTATCATAGCTCAGGGTCCCAATTTCAAAGCTGTGATTTTAGTTTTATTTTCACATGATGCTTGTCTCTCTGACCTATTTAGGCATCAAAAAAAAACCCCTGTTTCCTTTAGGATTTTTGGACATTCAGAAATATAATTCTACATTAGACCTACTTTCCTCCCTCAGCTTCTCTAGAGGTTTCCTTCCTATCTTAACTTAGACAAGACAGTGGTTTTCTCTGTTCCTCAGTCCCCCATCAGTAAAATGAAGCTAATGGTACTTCCCAACAGTGACTTTTGGGGAAGGCTAAGACAGCAGGAGTTTGAGATGTTCTTCCATATGTTAGCATGGGAGACAGCAGTAAGAGGGAAGAGCCTATGTAAAAAAGAAGAAAAGAAGGCTAAAAATCCTTCTTGTCTCTCAGTTCAGAGTCAAAGTTTGGGAGCAAACGTGGGAGTCAATCAGAGCTGGATTTGTCCTGATGGTAATTGCAGCTTTTATACGATCATTTAAATTGTCTGTCAAAGGAAAATATTTCTGTATAATGAGCATGCTATTAAAAACACCCCTGCCAAACTGAGGGCAGACACAGTCACCATATCTATGAGGGACTGGCACAGATTCACAGCTACCACTGGGCCTGGGGAACACCAGAGCACAACGCCTGAGCCTTCTGCAGCCCTCCACAGCAGGCTGGGCAGGTATTCAGAGAGAGTGCCATGATTTAATTTGAAAAAAAGCATCAAGTTCCAGTCTCTCACTTCTGATGTACTCATTATACAGCTAAATCTCCTGAACTGGATAGATTTTGTCCTACTGGTCCCCTCTTTCCTGCTGCCCACTTCTTGGTGGGGTGCTTTTGTTCCTTCTTAGAGATAAAATTAAATCAATGAAAGTGACCAAAATCAGTAAGGTGTTCTTACAAAACCCACGTTTTAACTTTGAATTTTGCCTTTGTTAAAAATCTCTCAGCAGACAGAGAGAAGTGAAACATAAAATTACCATGCTGAAGTAATCCCTTTTGGTTTGGCTCAGTATTTCCTCTAAATTCCTTGTTTCATTTGATTTGAAAATGTTCCCAAACTCAAAGTTAAACTTTAAGCTCACCTGAGTACTTGCTGGTATGTTTAAACATGCCTTCTCCCTGTATATTACACAACAGTGCTATTAGCTCCCAGAGGAGTACAAACAATAAAATCGTAATAATAGTATAAGGACACTCTGGGTTTTTTGGTTTTTTTTTTTTTGGTTTTGTTTTGTTTTTTTTTTTAATGTGAAGAAACATACTGCTATCAGTATAGATGTTGTTAAGGACACAAATATTTCCTGGCTACACATTGTGGGTGTGCTCCTGCCTAATTTAAAATGATGTGATTTTAATGTTTACTTCATTCTCCATTGTATTACTCTCATAATCAGCACATGTGTCTAATTAAATAATGAAAGTTATTGAAAGGAATAATCTCCTATCAAGATCCTCATGAGTTGGGCTGTATCCTAAACCAGCCTTATGAAATAGAGCTTTTGGCAAATACCATATGCTTACATCATTACAGAATCAACTATGTTATTCTAAAGTTAACTTAAAAATGCAGATTCTTTAATGATAATGAACCAAATCCAAGCCTGAGTTACAATAATTTGGCTTGGTAACAGAATACATTTCTTTATCTTTAAAAATGTATCAGAATAGGTATCATACATAAAATGCAACACAGTCTAAACCCCATCTGAGAAACATCTCATATTTAATGACATTATGTAAAAATGAGATTTTAGAACTGTTCTACTTCTTCAAGGACTTGTAAAACACAAATTTTACACATTCAAGGTAAAGTGACCAGTCAATTTCCAAACTGACAAATATTTCTTAGTATAAGCCCCTAGAGGTGGGGAGAAGATGATGATGAAATCTAGACACAGTTCTTCAAAACTAAGCATGTCAGGCAAATTGCCACTATAAACTACATCATTCTGAGGTTTTGCCAAAGACCTCCACTTTGGTAGTTACAGAGAGCTAGGACACAAGTTCCCAAGTCTGCAAACACTTGTGTATGCAATTGATTTCATTACCAAACCATTCTGAAATGCCTCTCCTGTCTTTCCACTTGACACCTGGTCAATGTTATGCCAAGAAAATACAGATCAATACAGGCTCTCATTTTTTTCTGTATTCTCTGGCATTTTATGGAAGTTCTACAAAGATGATTTCTGGTTTTAAAGTGCTTTCCTCTCTCATACATGTTGAAAAAGAATTTATTGAGGAAAAATTCTTTGAGCTAATATGAAAACAGGCAAAGGGCTATAAATGCAAGAAGTAAGTAAGAAAGCAGAAAATAAAGGGGCTTCTTCTCTTCAAAATCTCTATTCCACTTCTTGGAGATAGTCCTTAGAGCAGCATTACCTTAAGCAGTAGCATTCTGAGATGCTTTCAGACAATGGAGAATCTGAAGGTGATGGTTCTCTTTTGATGCACAGGAGTTCACCAACAGTATTACTTGTGCACATGGTAACTGCAGAGCTGTGTCATGACCTGCAAGGATGAGCACAACTGCAAAAGCCAGGCTGCACATGCCTGTGGCACTCAGCGTCACCTAACTTAGGCAAGTGCTTAATTTTAGGCGTCCTATTATCACTAGTGAAGCTTATGTCCTCCAAAAGTAGGCTGAATCAGAACTGTGTTTGCTCATGCATGTTCACACGCATGTTAGCATAGTCACACCCTTCCCCTGCTCACCAGATGCACACGTAGCTGGAGGCAGGATTTGTTCCTGTGCTTTTAAATAGGCAGATTTTCTATTTTCAGTGATCTGGATGCTATGTCCTTTGTAAATACAAACAGCAAACTGAAGTGGGGGGGGAAAAAAGGCTCCACCTGCATTACAGGAATCTGATTTAAAAGAGATCTTAGGGAACTTTCTAGCAGATAGTCCAAATATAATCCTGGAAGTATAAAAATCTGAGTTGTGTCAGTACTAAACAAAAGCAACATGTTTGCAGTTAAAATAAAGGTGGGGTATTGGAATTCATTTAAAACCTACAAAAAACAATGTCAAGAAACAGTTATGCATTTTAACTAACTGTGCAATAGCCATGAATGTATGAATGTAATACATAGCAATTTCCTCACTTTGTAAGTATTTTAATTTTTAAATCATCAGGTTTGTTTTCAGTTATGCAAATAAATCTATTGTTCCAAAGTGGCACATATATGATACTGAATTTGGATTTTGTTACTGTGCTTTGCCTGAAGCAGTTCATGCTGAGCTATGCTAGAAAACTTCTCTACAGCATGTGCTGGAAAGCCTTTGCTGCTGCAGTGTGAGCTCAGTGAATGCACCGAGGGCTACTGCACTTCTGTCATTTTCAGGAACATGAACAGAGGCACTATTCAGCTTTCCATCCCTGAAATGATTTCTTGGGTTTGTATGTTCAGAGGCACCCATTCAGGGATTTAGCATATTTCGACACCACTAGGAAAGGAGGTCAGGTAGGGAGCAGTGAGATCCATACATGCTCGTCCCCTGCCTTCTGGAGGGTGAGGTGCCCCCTCCAGTTAAGCTGATGTAAATCTCAGCTGCTATGAGCCCACCCTCCTCCTTGGTTTCTGACCTCGTCCTTTTGCAGCACTTACATTACTGCATAGCAGATGGATTTGAAGAGCTAATCTATCTGTAAACTAATCTTTGTTCTTTTGAGTGATTAATTTCTGCTGGGTTCCTGAACTTCGTGTACCAGCTTCCCACGTGATCACCAAGGCACTGGGACTGGCACAAAAAGGACACAGACCCATGGCAATCCAGACTTCAGATGCACTAACCCCATAAACATCTTCCTCCATTTTCAAGAATTACACTTGATGCATCCACCATTTGGACTTTAGGATGGCTCTGTTGTGGTGTTCATTTACAAGCAGAAAGAGAAACAAGGAGAAAAACCCCATCAAGTTAAACAAAAGACTTCCCTTTGCTCAGAAATCGCCTGTCATCCACAGTGCAATGGGTGGAAACACCTTTGGTTATGATCTGTATTTCCATACTAATGGAAAACTGCCCAGGGTAGTTTAGTGGTTAGATATTAGGACTTCTAACTGCAGACTTCTATTCCTGGCTTTGCAAGGGACTTTTGCAACCATCAGTCACAGGATGAAATTATTCCAGTAACATTGCTGACCCTCTTACAAACAAACAGAAAGTACTTATTTAGTTTCCCGAATCTATGGGTTAGTTAATAAATGCCTAGATAATTAATGCCATAAAATGCAGTGATGATCAAGTCTTTGGAATCTAGAGATCTAAGTTGCAATTGTGATATTTAGCCTGGCATCCAGAGAGGCAGACAACACCAAGGCTTTTTTTCTCCAAAGCCCAATCCCCTAGGCAACACTGTCTCCCTGCCCGCTGCATGCTTTTTGAGCCCAGGAAGGACAGTGAAAGACAGATTGCATCAGAGTGACTTGAAGGGACAAAGTAATCACCGGAAAATGTGCCTGAGGCACAACCCCTTCCCTGAGCTGCCCCTGGCATTTGCAGCCGGGCTGCCTTCCAGTGAATAAGGGTCTACAGGAAATACAGCTACACATTACCCCAGCAGGTTGTTGCACTATAATTTTCCCCTTGGACCGCTGGTCTGTGAGGCAGTTGAGTTGGGTGGGTTCACCTAAGGCTCTTATTTTGTTTATCAGCCTCCAGGGAGACTCACACTCAACTCTTCTGAGTCCCCATTGCAGGGTTCTGTAACAGGAGGGTACCTGATACCCACCACTACTAAGCTCAGCTCTAGAGATCTTTGTCTTGTGTGTTCTTAAGCATTAAATTAATTCCTTTCCGCTGTCTTGCTCCTTCTGAAATCATTTACTCATGAGTAAGCTCCGCTAAGTCAGAAGTCTCTGGAGTCTCACAGTGACATTTGCATTTTATATCTGCTCCCAAAGGTGTGAATGACTGCAGCAGAGGACAAAAAGTAAATCCTCTGATGGTACCATACAGCTGTGGCACCATATAGTAGAGTGTGGTTCTGCAGAAATGCTTAGTAGATTCGTGTTTGATTCTGCACTTTTAGAAAACGTGGTTAGATCCAGATTTACAGAGGTAATTAAATATATTTTCCGTATTGAAATTAAGTATAAATTGGATACATAGGTCTATGGACTTCATTTTTCTACCTGTAGTTATGATAAATAACTTCTTTGATTCTGAGCAGAAGTCAAAATGAAACCCATAAAACTGAAGTGGACACTTTAGTGTGTTGAGATGCACTACTACAATGCACAGAAATATAAATCATCCTGTGTTTTCATTCCTCAGGTTTACATATGAAAGTTTAACTTCACCATAGCCTTGCAATTCATTTTTCTAACTCTATGTTTGTATTCTTGGAAATGTGATAGTGTTTGCTCATCAGCTTCCTATCTCAAAACACGTCACGGCTGGAAAGCATGTGCCAATACACTCCCCAGTGCGTTCCAGTTCTCTTACTGAATAGATCACCCTCATAGACTCTCCTTCACACTTTTGAATTGTTTTTTCCAATGCCGTCAGCTTTCTAAAATGTGTCACACCATCTTATGCCAGACTGCAGAGGACTATCTCCTTTTGGACACAAGAGAGAAGTGAGGAAAACCCATAAAAAACCCAGAATTATGAATAAGTTTATTTTTCACCCATAACTGCACCTTAAAGGTGCTTCAAGCCTCTGCAAAGCTGTTTGTGGTGCACACATATCATTGCAAACATGATGAAAGGAGTATCAGACGATTATCAAAGCCCCAGTGCAGTGTCACTGTCTCATAAAACTAACCTAAAATAACATGGCATCAGCATGGTCAAAATGAAAAGGAAACATCTGTTTCTCCTTTTTATGTTAGTGACAATCCATTTGTTAGCTTTAGAATAGCACAGGCTGTCCCACTGATAACAGCCTGGGCGCTGGCTGTTCAGCCCAGGCAGGTACACAGCGAACTCAGGAGCAGACTAAGAACGCATAACATGAGGGGCTGTCCTTAGGATGAGCTCTGGATTTAAATCTTTTTCTTTATCACTTCCTTTCAAAACGAATACGGCAGATTCTTCCAAATGTGGTGTGGCTGTATGGATGCAGACTGACTGATCACTAACTGAAGTCCAGTGAGCAGTACAGTCTAATTGTAGCCATGCTTTTCCCTAGTGGGGGCTGGCACTGTGTCTTCCTTTTCTAAATATTGCTGAGTATTAACTGAAATAAAGGTTATTGAAGTAAAAGGACAAATTTCCAGGGACTTCAAAGAAATGAGATCAGATCAGTCACGAAGTTTAACAGAGACAAGTGCTGAATTCCATACCTGGGAAGGGACAACACTGAATGTACGGACTGGGGAACAAGAGGTTGGAGACCAGCACTGCGGAAAGGGACCTGGGGGTCCTGGTCAATGGCAAATTGAATTTGAGTCGGCAGTGCCCTGGCAGCCAGGAGGGCCACCCCTGTCCTGGGGTGCATCAGGCACAGCATCGCCAACCAGGCAAGGGAGGGGATTGTCCTGCTCTGCTCTGTTCTGCTCTGCTCTGGGGCAGCCTCACCTCGAGTGCTGGGGGCTGATTTGGGTGCCACAATGGAGGGAAAATATTAGAGAGCATCCAAAGGAGGGCTACAAAGATGGTGAAGGGCCTTGAGGGGAAGCCGTATGAGGAGTGGCTGAGGTCACTTGGTCTGTGTGGCCTGGAGAAGAAGAGACTGAGGGGAGACCTCACTGCAGTCTACAACTTCTTCTCAAGGGGAAGCTGGGGGGGGCACTCTGCCCTCAGTCACGCATCTGTTTTTGCACAGAATCAGCTCATAGCTAGGTTAGATGTCTTTATCACTAGTGCCAGCAAGTCCATAGGAAAGAGAAGACAGATAAATTGTGAAAGTGCTGCTGCTGAAACTAGCAGAAGGCTGGCTAACTTCTTTTTTAAAACATTTTGTTCTGATGTATAGCTCTGTCTTTGTACACATCATGATGACATCCAAGGCCTAAAACAAATACATACAATATTTAATTTTCCTTACAAAATGTTTTGATGTAAGGTCTGACATTTTTTCTATGGTTAATCACGAAACTGGGCAGTGTTTCTTACAGTTCCTTGTACTTCACTCATGAAAAACATTCATCCGTTTAAATGGTGTGATTAAGGGGAGCAGAGTTGGGGCCAAAAAATGAAGCAAGCAAAGGGAAAATAGATGTCTCCAGTAACTTCTATTGGAATATGGAGCCTTTCACTTAAAATCTGGTTTAAATCAGTAGCTGCTGAAACTCGTTACCAGAAAAAAAGATGCATGCCCCAGTGTTGAGACTTGCAGTCTCTCGGCAGCTCCACAAGTGTACATTGCACAGGCAGTTTTCCTGAGTGACTCAGTTTCTCAGCACCTCTGAAAGATGAAGTCATCATCTGCTTTGCAAACCTTGTGAGGGAGAAACCTCGACCTGTGCAGTTTAATACCCTGTAGGAAGCACATGTGGGGGGAGAGCTATTTGACAGTTATATGAACTGAGGGCATTTACTTGAATTACATGAGGACAGGCATTTAAAGCACAGTCAGCATTGACACCATGGTAGTGCAATACGGGCTAAATTTGTTCACTACTACACAACCTAGAGGGTTTCGGGGCAAGCCTAGGGGCGCCCATACCTTGACCTCTCAGGGTTAGGCTTTAGCATCAGTCAAGCACTGACACCTGATGGTGGGTGCCCAGAGGTTGCAAATGCAGAAGGAGGCTGTGCCAGCGCACCACTGGTACCCACTTGGCTTGAAAACGCCCAGATGCAGGATTAGGTCCTCCAAGTGTCCCCTCCTGGCTTTCCCCATCTGGGGAGCGACAGCCGTCCCTCCTGCCCTGGGGCTGGGGGCGCCTGGCCAGGAGGGACGAGGGGAAGAAAGGAGGGGAGGGGGAGCGAGAGAAGGAGGCCCCCCCTCCCTCCTTTCCCCCACCGCGCACCCGGGCTCCTGCGATGTGGTGAGTCACAGGCAGGTCAGGACCGCGCCGGAGGGGCGGAGGGAGCGCGGGGACCGGCTGATTTACCGCTGGGAGCCGCCACCAGCGCGGCGGAGGCGCCTGAGGGAAGGGCGCGGAGAGCCGCCCCGCAGCCCAGGTGCCGTGCGGGAGGGAGGGACGCCCCTGCCCGCCGGGGCGCGCAGCCCCTGCCGCCCCCAGGTAGGGACAGCAGCGCGGCATGGGGCCGGGGGGAGCCTGAGCCTGCGGGGCAGAGGGGAGCGGGGCGGAGGGGAGCGGCAGAGCGGCGCGGGGCCGCGGAGGTGCGTCGGGCTGCGCCCCGCTCCGCTCCGCCCCG
>VZRF01003403.1:653309-764943 GCA_013396875.1 Vireo altiloquus | reverse complement strand
CGCTGGGACCCGCGCACGCCCGCGACGGCGCTGCCCGGGCAGGGGAGGGCAGGGCGGGCAGCGCTTCCCGGGCAGCGCTTCGCGGGCAGGGCGGGCAGCGCTCTCCGGGATGCTGTCGGCAGCGGCCCCTGGGCCGCAGCCTGAGCCGCTGTCCCTCCCGCCCTTCCCGCTCTACGGGCGCGGCAGTGTCCGGCAGTGCAGCCTGGAAGTTCCAACTCGGAGACGGTGGCTCCGCGTTTGTGGTGGCCGGTCCGGCCGCCTTCCGTGAGGCGCAGGGTGAGCCTGCGGGATTCCCCAAGTTAGGGATGTGTACTTTATGGTTGTGCGGCGTTCACCGTCTTCCTTGCGCTATGGTTTTTTGTTGGTTTTGTTTTTCCATTTTTAAGAGTAGAATTTGCATCGAATGGTAAGCAAGTTGCAGAGGGCTCATATAATGGCATTCCACCACTGTTTCCATGTCAGCATTAAATTAGGTGGTCTTTGGCTCTATAAATACTGAATGCACTCCTGAGAAATTGGAAGTTTTGCACATACATCAATAGGGATTAATAATCAAATACCAGCGTTGTTTAACAAACTGTACGTTTCTAACCTGTAGGAGGTTATTCAAGCTGCAGTGCATGCTTTTCCCGAAGAACCTATGCTCTGTGTGATAGTTCATTTGCTTTCATCCCACAGGTGCTTTTTGCATTGTCCAGCAGCAAAAAGAGGACAGTATCTCTTTTTTGTTGTCTTTTTATTTTAGATCTGAGAGGTTTGGATTCATAATCAGGCAAGATAAAGTGTCTCACATGTTTCTCAGAGAGCCGGTTAAATGTTTATAGATCATACACGGTGAGAGCAAAAAGCTAGCCTTTGGCAGGAGCTGCATGTTGAAAACAAAGTAACTTGGAGAATGACTGTATCGCTTGTTCTTTGTGCCCTAATCCTTCTTCAGCACTGTATGATTCTTTTTCTGTCTTCTAATACTAACTGAATCATTTGGAAACTGGGATATTTTGTAAAACATTCATGTCGCTATTTACAGAAGAGAGAGTTAACTTCTGTGCCTTATTGGTGGGGAGGGAATGAATTGTCTTTATTATCCTAGAAGATTTTTTTTCCTTTCCTCTTTTTTTTCTTTCTTTTTTCTTTTTTAATAAATTTCCTTTTTCCTTTCTTCTTTTTTTTCCTTTTTTTCAGAGATTAACCACTGCAGAGCAGTTCTTTATTAGTAAGCTAAGGTGCACATGTTGTGGCTGGAGAGTGGTTCATAGACATGTTGTTTGCTCAGGTGTAGATGACAGTGCAGCCATAGATGGATGGGAGCTCACTGAGTCAGGGCAAGGCAGCCAGATAGCCAAAATTCAGCAGAGGTTCAATGAAAAGATCATGAATGCAAAACTAAGGAGCAAGTGTTGTGTACCCAGTACTGCCTTTCCCATCCTGTTTTTCCTTCCTTGATGGTTTTCTGGTACCTTAGCTGATGACCTGTAACCTCTTCCTGCTTACCCAATGCAATCGAAGGGGCCAACCCACCTACTCTTATTCTTCTATGATCTGCAAGTGCCTGCTCTCTATTTTTCAACTCAGATGAGAAATTCAAAGCCTGCTGCCTCCTAAATCTGGCTTCCAGAACTCCAGAGACTAACTGGCACAGCTGGCTGCAGTGCAAGAGCAGCAGTCTTGCCTTAGCAGCCACAAAGGGAACCTGATGCCGGCAGCATGCTGCGCTGGGGTAGCCAGAGAGCCAAAGCTGCAGCACTGGGAGTCACCGAGCACTGGGGGATCTGCTTTGTGCCACGATTGCTTTGTGGTGGGGATGTGTCTAGACTTTATTTGCTTCAGGCAGAAAGCAAGGAGAGGTCCTGCATCTCCATCTGTGTTTGTGAAATATCTAGTGTAAGGGAAATCCTGCTTGGGCTCTCTCAGCACTACACATCATTTCTTGAAGAAGAAAGGGATAGGCTAGCTGAATAGCATTCTCTGAAACTACAGAAACACAAAACTCAATAGGGAGTTCCAAGGATCTGTTTGGTGCAAAGCAGAGGGAATGCACGCAGTGTGTGAAATTTCAAACAGACCTTCCTAAGATTTTGGGTGGCAACACCACCTTTGTGGTGGGTTCCTGTGAAACCCTCATGTTCAGGCTTTCTACCTCCCTGTTGCTACCTTGCTGTCTGTCCTTTGAGCCAGTGGCACAACTTCATGTTTCATTAGGCTGTTACCCTCAGATAAGCCATCAACCTCTGCATCTTGTCTTCTGTGGCTGGTGATTTTGCTGGTGATTTTGCTTCCTATGCAAAGGTTGTATTTGGTAATTAAACCTGTGCAACACACCACTGGTCGTCACACCACATGGTCCCAAGGAGCATGCCATCACAGCTCCATGCAGGACTAAGGATGGCATCTCTGCTACAGAAGAGGAGGTTTCTTTTGTTCTCATATAAAAATGTTGTGTTTTTCTTAGCAATGGCTTGAAAAATCTCTATCTCATACATAGCGACTGATGCAAACATGTTAGCAGAAGCCATTTTTAAATCAGTTTCCTTACCCAGGGGAAATGTAGTATAGACAGGGCCTTCAGGAAACGAATAATTAGGTGACCTTTTTCCCCCCAGAATATCAGGTCTGTTTTATGTAGAGCTGTTTGAAGTCACACAAATTCTCATTACTCTCCAAATCTCTAACCTTGCCTTGTTTAAGATACCTTTTAGGAAATCAAATCAGTGTTTCAATCTAATTTCCAAAGGCATTCAAACACATGGTATGTGTGCTAACTTGTTTCCTCTAGCATTAACAAATCTAGCAAATTGCCAAGCTATTTGCCTTGAGGAAAACTATGATGTTGTACAAGAAGATAAAGTATTTTTTTCCTCCAATTTTAAACATTAGAAAAAGAAAAGAGGGGCAAAGTTATCAGACCACATTAGTCCAGGATATAACTCCTTTGGAGCAAACAGTGTTCCCAAGTTGATTGCCATGGTTTTTGATCTGTTCTGGGGCTTTTTAGTCACGCTGTGATCTTTTTCAGTCACTTGATGTGGCTGGATGGTGACTGAGTCCTCTTGGCTCAGATGGACTTTCACTGATGTTGCAATTGAGTATACAAAATATAAGAGCGGAAAATAGAAGTGGAGATGAAGAATTTAAGGGGATTATAACCCTCAAATTTTAAGAATTTTATAATGCTCATATTTTAAGGAGAGGCTGGGTACATAAGCCAGGCACAAGGGTATATGTGGTGCAAGAGAAGCAGTGATGGCCTGAAACCTCTCCTCTGCCTCTCCTCCCATCACACCAGTCTCTAGGGAAGGAAGTGCTCTGGAACATTTAATTTTTCAAGCAGTTGTCAATAACAGAAGAGTTTCTGCAATGCTGAGGAGGTTAATTAGATCAAAATTCTTAAACAAAATGCTTTTATTTGTGCATCCTGCAGCTCTGATAGTTTCTTCTGCTTGTCCCAAGAAAATGAACATGCAATTGTCCTTTCGTATGGAAGGCAGCAAAAGGTTCTTGTTTGAATTCATGATAAATTTGGTTGCAAATGCATGTGAAAGGAAAATTGCTTAATGCTTTCAGAAGATTTTCATTTTGCTCAAGTGTTCACACCATGGCCATCACCATGGTATTTGATAGCTATCCACTGTGTTGTGTACGTTGCAGCTTTAGCCTCGCATTGAAGGGTCACACTGGCACATCTTTTTTTCTGTAGTCATACAGAAATAACAATTTTTTATGCAAGTTGCTTTCCTGTACTGTAGTTCCTTCATTTTGATGTTTATCCAGCTAAACTGTATCAGAATCTTTTTGACATGTATGGTTATAATTTCTGTGAAGGATCAGTAACCTAGCTTGATAAATTTAAAAGTTCAGCAATAAACCTAAATATGTGACATTTATTGAAATTCATTCTTTGCCATGGAGCTACTTTCTTTCAAAAATACTGAGAATAGTAAGGGATTGCATCTGCAATTTGATTAAATTTACAGTTGTTACCATTTGCCTTCTGAAAATTGATTCCCTCCCCTCCCTGTCCCCAAGCTTGACATGCTTATTGATTAAAAATTCTCCACTGGCCTAAGCCAGCATATATTTGTTAGTGTTTGTGTGCTTCCCATGCAAGTTCAGACAGGCTTTAGACTGTGGAAGCCAACTCTATTCCTAAACTATTGGAAATGGTAAGGTTCCTTAGTAATTGTTTTAAACTATATGATGACACATCTTTGAACCCCATTGTACGAAGGAAAAATACCTTCTGACTGGAGAGAGGTTTCCTGTTTGTGTGTGTTTGCTGGAATTAAGCCTTCCCCTGTGTGTTGGCTGAGTATTTTTTTGTAATCCAAAATGGCAACATGGCAAGTCACCTCCAGAGTTTATTTTTTGGACAGGATACAGGTCTTTTATTTTCAAAATAGCATGGCTCTGGAGTTGATGATGAAGCACAGGGGCCTCTCAGTTACACTCCTACAAGCAGACTTAGTTAATTGAGGAGGCACACTTATAAATACAGCTAGATTTAGGCAATAAGTAATTAATTTTTATTGACAATTTTATACAATGTAAGTTGTTCACTTCCCACACAGGAAGTTTTTGGCTTCAGGCAGATTTTCTTTCAGCATAAGGATATGAAATTTGCCAAATGTATAATTTATTTCATAAAATGGCTAGAATTGTAGCTTTGGTTGTGACTGAAGAGAGTCACATAAAATTTTCTGCTTCTCTTTAAAAAGAGCAGTCCAGCAGGAGGCCTCCAGGTGGTAGCCCAACTGCAGGAGGATGGCATGTAATACCTGAAGGGCTTTCAGCTGTCTAGATAGGGGCAGGTGACCAAAAAATAAAGCACATCTAATACTCTTTGCTCTTGTTATCTGGGGTGTGTAGATTTGTGACCTTGTGTTGTGCCCTTGCACCCTATATGCCATAGCTGAACCTCCTTCGGAGGAGAGAGGTAATGTCATGAGACTCAGAAAGGCATTCTGTCTACAGTAGTAACAAGGCTGGACCACCAGGAATTTAGGCAATAAAGTTACAGTTATTTATGAAATACCTTGTTAAGGTTTCTGGTTTGCTTCAAATAATGCTCATTTTAAACAACTGTCTGGGACTGGGAGAAACCTGGACTAATGGACTGATTGCACCAAGCATTTGTTAGGGCTGAGAGCCACATGGCCCTGGTGTGGGATATCCACACCCAGCCCCAGCTTTGCCAGCTGCTACCTCTGCCCACATCTGGCAGAACATGCCCTCAGCTGAATTCCAGTCCCTTTATCACGCACCACAAATGCTCAGGCCTACAATAACACATGCGGGTCTTAGGAACCTGGCTTTTTTAACCTGTTTTTGTGGTTGTGCTACTTTTCTGGTGAGAACCCTCAGCAAGACTCTGGTCTCATGGTTGTCCCTGGAAATTTTGCCACTGACTCTTCAAGGACACTGGATTTAGCTCTCCTTTTGTGTGTGTCTGCACCACATATGAAAAATGGATTTCCTCTTCTTTGACTTTAATAGGAGGTTGATGTCTCTTTTTTGACATAAAATTTCTCTCATTAATAGTTGTACAAATTGCTAAGTCCTGCAGGAACTATTCATTTTCATCTAAATTCTGTGGAAACAAATCCTTTCTGAGCGTGTTTAATGAGTTAATGAGTTAGATTATAATTTACAGTTGGAATTCCAAAATTACTTATTTAAGGTTTCTTAATGTTTTTTTTCGTTTCTTTGTTTATTTTTTAGTTTGTTTGAGCTGAATGCTGAACCTCATCTTTCTTTTACTTTGTTTTGAAACTGTTCTAGCTAGTGAGATTTCAAGCTTGATAGAGAGGTCTATTGTGCCATGTGAATGCCTAGAAACATACATGACTTTTTATTGTTTTGTCTTTAGCTTTATCATAAATAAGAGTGCTTTTTGGGTTGGTTGACCCAAACTAATTCACCAGAATTTCAGGACCATCAGAGATATTTATGAAGACATTGGGGTTTGCCTCTCCCACCCCTACACACCTGCATCATGGATGATCTTGTGAGGATCCCAGTAGCAACTTTCCAAGTAAGCCCAGCATTCCAAGTAGGCCCAGAGAAAAGTCCCAAATCTGTGGATTGTCCCAAAGCATGACTAGAAAATAATAAAGTGAAATAACTCCACAAGCTTAATTTGTCTTAGATATGTGCTGAGGTAACTCAGGCTTGGATTGCTCTCTATGACTGTTACACAGTCAAAATGGTATTAGGATTTCTCTTATGGGAGTTATATATCCTTTTATCTGTTGCTATTTTATATCCCAATATCTGTTATGGGTATTAGAATATATATTATCATGTGTCTTCTCATCCAGATATATCAGATTTTGTTAGGTCTGAGAAAGGATAAAGCAGAGCAAGGCAGCTTTGCTGAAGACAATGAGAGGTGTTGGTAGTTGAAGTAATGCCAAAAGCTAATTAATTGCTCTCTCCTAATGTCATTGAAAATGTTAAATTAATTACTTTAGTCATATTCAGTTTTCCTGTCTACTTCTAGAGAGGGGTTACTAATTTTACATGTTGTATATTACTGTCCTGTAAAACCTTTCCTTAAACTCTTTAGGTTTATTGCTTTTGCTCTTTGGATTAGAGGCCAATATTTTTCCTGAGGGAAAATGTTTCTTGTTAATACTCAGTATTCGATATCATTCTTACAAATGCCTAAAGCTGCAGTGAAAAAAAAAATACAATTGCAAGTATTAATAGTCTTTTAAAGAGTAGGTAGCATGCAAACAGTAATGGCCTCCAATAAGCAGTGAGCCAATGTGGAGCTCCCTGTGTGATAAAGCACTTCTGCATTAGAGAAAATAATCCAAATTTCACCCTAAAAAATGTATTTACCATCCATTCAGATGAGTGAAAAATGTTGTTCATGTTTGAAGATGCAATTTAGCTTGCAGTAGATGATCGAAAACTATCTTAACTGTTCTTAACTTTCATTTCTTCACTTCCTTGTATTTAGAGTTTATTAAGACTATTGTAGTCAGGATCTGAAATTTCCAAATGTCTCTTTTTCCTGGTATTGCAAACTGTCTTACAAGCAAGTTACCAGAGAACATGGCATGGTGGCAACATTTCACTGTGTCCTTTTCCCTTCTCGAGGATTAAATAGCTCCTTTTCTGGGGATGTCCTCTCCTGTGACATTTTCAAGATCTTATCAGCTCTCCACCATAAATTTCCACAGTGGGAAAATACTATTGAATCTAGCAGGGGAACCCTACTATAAGTTTTTGAATTATCCTATGAAATTTAATATTCAATCTGTTTGTGCTTCAGAACTGCAAGGTGTTCAAATCTCATTATGTTTTATCTTCCATTAAATCCCATAGAATTCAGTTATTATTTCTATCAAATTCCATTAGATTTTTGTACGTTTAATCCTGACCTTATGTATACAAAACAGATGGATTGCAAGACATGTCCATTTGTGAGAAAAGGATAATTCTCTCCTTCTCCTGGTTACATTCAAAAAGACCTAACCGACAACACCTTTTTTTTCCCTGGTTGACTGTGGGAGGCTACATGAGAGGTGGTGTTCTGAATGCAGAACATGCTAATAGGAGTTGAGAGAGATGAGAGCCAGATGGAAGGTAAGTAAAGTCAGCACAAGAGTACATGAAATCACAAAAATCATTAATGATCTTCTGATTGCAGAACTGAACCCCATGGTTTTTGTGCAGGGCTGAAAAAAAGGAAAACACCTTGTGTGTTTATTTTCAGTTAGAAGGGCTGTTTTCCAGTTCTGTGGAGTTTCCTTTCCTTCTGAAAACACGTTTATAAAAATAAGTATGTATTTGTTCTTCTTCAGATGTAGGCTGCCATGATAACATCAGCTAGAGTAGAGCTCAGAGACAACTTTGCTGCTTCCTGAAGATGGCTGAGTTGCGTTTTTGTTTGTTTGTTTTCAGATTGAGAAGTTTTCATATAAAATGCTTTGAAAGAACTTCTTTTATGCAAATAATGCCACAATTCTCTTGTAAGTGAAACACAAACTGGGCCAACCTCTGTCTGCAGATAAGCACGAATGGCTTTCAAAGTTTCCCTGACTGCACTGGGAGAGCTTCCTGCTTATCTGAGCAGAGTATGTGCACCCAAAATCCCTGCAGGGCACAAAAATAAGGTAACAACCAGTGAATTGTTTTCACAGTACAAAAAGCCTTTCAGGAAGCAGCAAGAAGCAATAAGAGGTAGCTTAAAAATAAGAAAGTACCCCTTCCCTGGCTGCAAAAGGGCAATCTGAAGGTATATTATCTACCAAGACCACCATCACATGCTATTAATAGGCGCAAAAGCCCATCAGTCAAATATTTGACTACTTGTGGTTTATAGGCATTTCAAAGACTTATGGAAAGATAATGCCTGTGTCCATTAGCTAGTTACTTGGAAATGCAGTGTTGGTTAATTCAGCTTTTCTTTAAAGAGTAATGATTATCTTCATTAACAATATATAAGATTTTTAAATATTTACTCTTCTGCACCTATCATTCCTGTTATGTCTTCTACATCTCAGTATTTACCCTGTATCATGTATTGCTCATTTTAAATGAGATAGTATTGAGATTCTGTCATTGCCACAGATCTTCTGTCTTTCAGGCTGTTTTAAGCACCCTATTCTCTAGTCCTTAGTCAGCTTGACTATCACAGCAATCAATGAGAATAATGTTTGCATATAGACAGTGGAACCAAGTCTTGGAAAAGATGATGGCTTCACAGTGAAGGAATGTAGTTTATCCTGCCCTAGCTTAGGTCTGAAACCAGGCTCTTGTGTGAAAGCCAGGTGTGTAAGAATTCAGATCTGTCCATCATCACCCCAAACATCTGTATCTTGTTCAAATATAAAATGCTTAAGTGAGTAATTATTAATCAAAGTAGTCCGTATTTTTTTGTCTACACACAACATACATGGTGCTAATAAGTTATACAATATAATGTGAATATTTTTAGTGAGGAGCAGGGATGTAAAAGAAAATGTTTTTGCTAAATCACAGTGACCTTTGTTCAGTGCCCAAAATATTGAATTAAATATCAACTATTTAGTAAAACGTCATGCTCAAGAGCAATAGTTTCACTCTAATGTCCTAAATTAAAAACCTACATTAAACGACCAATTTCCAATTTTACCACTGCCACTTTATTTTCCTTTTGGATAAACAGACCAAGCTTAATATTATAGGGAAGATCGAGAGAGGCTGCTTTGGCATCTAAAATGGTTTAGAGTGAGTTCAGGGCACAAGTCCAACAAAGGGATATAAAAATCTAACACTCACTCACAAAGCTCTCAGGTGCTTAGATTAACCAGTGTCTGCGCTTTGTGCTGAATATTCCCTGGATCTCACCTGAGCTGCAGCTTTGGAAGAGAAGATCGAGCAGTAAGAGACTCTCAGTGCTGGCTAGGTTACAGCTCCCAGCCAAGCTCTTTTGCAGTGCCCAGACAGGATGGAGCCAGGCACAGGTCCTGCTGCTGACAGGCAGCCTCCAGCACCACACTCCATCCCCTCTCCTCCTCCCAGCTGGCTTGGCTCCAAAGCATCAGGACAGCTTGGCCTAGGAGGACTCACATTCGGCTGTCCTCATCTTCCCACTGGGACAGGAAGAGGCGGAGAGAGGAACGGCCATGGGGTTGAGGATTGCTGGATCTCATGGCAGAAGGGCAGGAGAGTGCAGGCAGGGGCAGAGAGAGGGCAGGTGGCAGAAAGCAGCAGAGCCAAGCTCTAGTCCCAGATGTAGACCTTTGCCCAGCCTGTTCATGCAGGGATGAGGACCGTGTTTTAAATCAGCCCATTTATGGCAGACACCATCCTACAGCTCAGCCTTTCTGTGCTATGCCTGTAATAAACACCAGCACTAAGGATCCTTTTGTGTTTTGGAGGTGTTTTGTAAGAGTGGGTTCATTTATCCTCATTTCACCCCTATGAGAAAGGTAAATACCCTCTGAAGTTTGGAAACAGCCTCTTTGCTTATCTCGCAGACTCCTTGAATCTGGCTCCAGATTTCCAAAGGAAGCATTCCAGGGTCTGAATGAGTCCAAAACCTCGTTCTGGGCCTGATATAAATGAGAACCCCTGAAGAGCAACAGTTGCACATTTAAGCTCCCCAGGTCTCCTCAAAATGAGGGGAGAGACAGGCTGAAAGAAAGTAAATGAAGCAGCTGAAAAATCCTTTCAGAAACAAACACACAAAAAAAGATCGCATTAGCATGAAAAAACTCAGACTGCTCAGCCATCCCTGAACTCCTTCTTCAAACTATTGAGCTTTTCAGCATCTTCTGAAGGTCAACACAATATTTCAAAATAAAAGCTGTGGCTGATGGACCCTTGCTGAGGGACATCTGCCAAAAAAAAGGGATCTGAGGCTGCTACAGATCAGGCACTCTCCTGATTGCAGCTGTGACACGGTTGCCTCTGGTGAGAGCCAGGATGTCAGATAGGCTGGTCCCAGGCCATTTCAGGATTTATGAACGCCAGTACCATAAAGTCCTTGGAAGGCAATCATGAATCACAGGTTTGCAGTGAGGCAGCAGTCATGCCAATGAGTTGTCATTAACTCTGTTTCTAAACTGAGTGAAAGTAGGGCATCAGTTAAAGTGCACTGCAATAACATAAACTTACAGTGACAAAAGCGAGGTCACCATTAAAAAGAAAAGGTCGTGACCTCCTAACCAAACACAGATGGGAAATGAACACTATCCTTGACATTGTTCCTGTTTGATTACCAAAAAGCTGCTATGAAGCTAAGTAGACCATCAGGTTATTAACTTCGGTATCAGATAAAGTATTAAGCTGAGGCATAAATAAAGCCATTCCTTTCATTAGCAAATTTAAAAACACAGCCAATTCAGGTTTTGTTTGTAGCTGTTCTGAGTGTTTGCACCACATTTTGACTTGGGGCAAAGACCACCGAAGCTTTGCATAGAGGTGGTTTGTGTTTGGCAGGGCTGATGATCTCAAACACAGCGTTACACAATCGTGGTTATACCTTGTGGAGCCCGCTTGGGCATGGAAGGAGTGCAATCTGCTTTCCAGCACTAAGTAAACATGAAGACAAATCACAGTATCAGCCCAATGGATTGTGCCAGGCCAGACCAGTTCAGCAGCCACACAAAAGTTCCTAGATGCAAGGGGATGACTTGGAGGCAAATTAAAGTCCTCTGTACAGTGCTGACAGAGATCCACAAGCAGAGCTTTTTCTTGGTTTTTCCTTTCCCTGGATAGACCACCCACAGCAGGCTGAGTAAAGGAGAGCTGAGGGTCTCACTCCAGCCTCTGGGCCAGCTCTCCAAACCAGCTCACTTGTACAGATGTCCTGATCTTGCTGGGACCCTGCACAGTTTGACCATGACATCTCAGTTTGATGAGCTGTGTATCCAGCAAGGCATCAGCAACATTTGGAAATCCTTGACCCTAAGTTTTGTCACTAATTTGCCTTGTGGCTCTTGGAGACACATTGACTAAGAAGGGTGAAGTCATGGCACACAGTGGCAGGCTTTATGTGTGCCCGCCAAGCAGAAAGCCACTGCCTCACACTGTCCTGCCAGCTTTTTCGGATGAAAGAACAGAGCCAGCACAATTTCTTTTGCTTAGTATCCTAGGTATTTGTACCACACCTTGGAAGAATTCAGGAACTTTTTGGATTTTAGTTACTGATATTATTATATTTACTATGACATGCAAAGGAAACTTGATAGTTTGGGCTTGTAGATCCATTGGTACCATTCTAATAAAATATACCTTTTCATCACTATTTTGGTGCAGTTTTCATATAATATACTTTACTATCTGTATCTAATGACATAGAGAACTTTTTTTCTTTTTTCTTTTTTCTTTTTTAAGAGATTAATGTTTGGCTGTGAAGAGTTATTATCTGAGGGACTCCTAAGAACCATTAGCAGCAAATGACAATTAAACTGCAGGAAATGTCCTGCATCAAGATCATTCATAATTGCTGTTAGAACATTTAGATCAAATCTGTATGCTGTCTTGGTTACTCATGACTATCTGCCTTTTAATCTTTTTCATTTTTATGACCCATGCCATTCCTTTAATTATCACAGTATGGAAGGCTGTTAGCTTTACAAGACAGGAAAGGCTTCCAAAATATGCTCTGCATTTCAATATAAGAATTCAGGTAGATAGATGTTATAACCATAAAACATAAAGTAGAAAATCTAAGTGCTGAGAGTAGTTGAGGGAATTGAGCTAAAACTGTTCTTGCTGCCAGGTTTGCCAACTTGGCACTTTACAGAAGGAGGAACTACATTCCAAGGAAATTACACTGTCCCTGTTCAGTACAGACAACCACAGAATGCTCAGACTCATGCAAAAAAGTTGATCAACAGGATGAACTCAGAAATGCAAGAAAGTTGCTTTCTCCTACTGTAAGGTGTTTTTTTCACACCACAAAGACTTGCATCTTTACTTGAGCTCGTGTGATTTCTTCAGTCCACCAGCGCATGTCTGCATTTGTCTCACCTCACTAGAAGTTGCTAAAGGCCTTTGCTTTACATATGCGCTGAAAATACATAAGAGATTAATTAGTCAGTTCAAACATGAATAATTTGAAGTGACCCCCAAATATCTCCATATGCACTAAACTGAACCAGAAGACCAACATTGCCCTGTGTTATTAGTCGTGACGTGACTATATCAAGCATAGCATGTTACTCTACTCACACACACATAGCTTTTTTACCACTTGTACTGAACCTTTGGACTGAGTAAAGCGTTCACATGCCAGCTGTCAGGCTGAATTATTTGCTGCAGATACCAAGCTTAAGTCTGTGCTAGAACTGGGTTTGTTTTACTTCAATTGTAGTGGTAAAGAGCTACAATAACATCACAGGTATTTTCTTACTGAAGTTCCACAATTGCTGACTTGTGTTTCAGATGAACAGAATGGAACAACAAATGAACTGTGTTGTTCAAAGTTTGCTTTCTATTTTCCTGTTATTGCTAAACAATACAATAGTTTTTAAAAAATCCTTCCATCCTTATCATCCAGGTGTGGAAAGCTGTCCTCTCGTATTTAAAGATCCAAATCCATCTGGAAATATAAGCATGAAGAAACAGTGAAGGTTCTACCTTATTTGGGGTATTTCCTCCCTGGTTTTCAGATAGTCTTTGTATATTTTGAACTAGTCCATGTTCTTTGTGGAATTGATTCCTCAGGCATTAAAATGAGTACTACTTCCTCACATGAGAAATATCTCTCAATTTCAAGGAAATTGAATATTTTACCTATTAAATTAATCTTTTTGAGCAATATATAGCTCTTGATATGTTCCACTCATTTGTAATATATCAGTGAGTGTTTGCTGAGGTTCATTACAAAAGTACCAGTGGTGCCATTGTAGCCCATCACAACAAAAACTGATTAAATAAATCCAGTTGTGCTAGAAACCCATGATATGGGTTGGCTTTAGGATGTTAAGTTCTGAAGCAAGTTTAAAATAAAATATTCTGCTGCACTGCAGGACACCTCTAAAAAAAAAGCCAAATGAGTTTAAGAATAGCATTTTCTCCACTGCAAAGGCTAGATTAGTGTTCTTGTGGTTTAAAGCCTGTTAAAAATAAATGTTCTAGACAACAAAAATACTTCTTTTGATGACTGCTGTGAATTATAATGGTATATTGGACTCAGTAATGGACCATGTATATTAAAGAGTGTGTTTTATGTGCGGATAATTTAAATTCTTTTTTATGTGTTTGAATATTGTAAGAAAAGGCTTACAGATCATTTGAACCTGATAATGAAAGCAATTTCTTCTGACACACATGGCTGCACTGTGTATGTAGAGGATTTAGTTAATGGTAGATCCTCCAGCAATTGCCTAGACTGTGCCCTGCCCAACAGTTCTTCCCCATCAGCCATCTGCATGCAACACACCTCTTGGAATAGCATAGAGACCTCCCAGCTCTGCTATCAATGAATTTGTAACCTAAATTACTGCTAATAAGTTCTTTGACTCTATACACTGGAAAAATGCATCGTGTTAGAGTGCATACCATACTGTAGGAAAGTTATATTGCCACCCTAGTCAGGATGAGTGACCTAACCTAGAGCTGAAATAGTGCTGAAGACAAGTGAACATTAATTTTAACTCAGATTAGCCATTTGAATGCAACTCAGGGGTAATTTTTATGTTTTCTGCTGACTTACTCAATTTCCTTGTTCTTTCAGTTATCTTGAGGTAACTAACTCAGTTCAGATTTAAAAACTTTTTTTTTTATTTGTGAACATAGAAAACAGGTTACCCTCACTAAGTGTTTTACATGGAATCAAGCTTGTGTACAGATGCAATTGGTTAATTGAAAAGTCTGATGAAGACACATCCATTGTGAGCTTAATCTGTTGAAGCTGATGCCAGCACTGTGACAGATTTGCAACAACCGATTAAAGCTGGATGGATGGAGCTGTTATCATCACCCCCTCTCATTTTCCCTGTCCTCTTAAATGATGATGGTCTCTCCATGGCACAGTCTCTGAACCACAGGGAATCAGGTTCTGCACTGGCACAGATTTTAGTCAAAAATAGCAAAGCAAACTGAGCTCTCAGGAGGAGCAGTCACTAGGGTTATTCTATATAAATTTGCCACCTCAACTCTGTCAGAGACCAAAGGAACAAGATGTACTATCCCACTGGAAAAAGTATAAAACCATACTATCAACCTTAAAGAGGGGACAAGGCTACCATTTGCTGACAATAGAGTTTTTGAAACATGAATTAACATGTCTTTGCTGTTACCTAACCTGAAATGACCTATCTGAGGACTAGATATGTTCTTGTACAAACACGCTCTCTGTGGGATAAAGAGGACCCTGCCATTTCCTTTTCTGTAATAAAGCAAGGAAAAATGAGATGCACCAAACAGCCTACAAAATGCTTTCATGTCAGCATGTTGTCTGAGCTTGTGCAGATCCGTGGAGTGCTTGGGATCAGAAATAAATGGGACCCAAGTTTCTGAAATGAGGGAAAGGAAAACAAGCATGGCTGTGTTTTCTGGCTTCCTTGCATATGCCAGCTTGAACATTATTCCACGATAAGGCCAGGCCTGACTTGTCAGTACAGTGGCAAACAATGCGAAGGAGAGACATGATATTCAGTATTGACAAATAATCACCCAGCCCATAATTAGAGGCAATGAAACTTGTAGGAAGAAGATTACCATTGGGAAACTGTTAATGCTACAAAAACACTCAAGACCAAGCCTGATGGAAAGCACCAGCCGTTGAACTTGAGGTTGCCAATCACCAATGTCACTAATATGACACATCATTACCAACCATTTGCAATGGTTAACCAAAATCTATTTTCTCATCAGTTTTACTGGCTACTGTCTGATGAGGGATGGAAAAATGAGCACATCATGACCCTGGCTTTGAAAATATCTTTTACAAAAGGAATCATCCATGCACGGCTATTGCTCACTGATAGCTATCGCAGGCCTAAGCTTAAAAGTCATCTGTAGACACATGAAGGACACACACGCACGTGTCACAGGAAGGTCACAAAAGATTGAAGAGCATCCATCATTCAAACCAAGTAGAGAAACAAAAGGATTCCTGGTTTTCCTTCTGCAGCTGATATACAGCAGCTAGTTCTTTGACCTGTATCTATAGCACAAGTATTTTGGTTCTTATTAATCAAAACTCTTTCAGTTCAACAAGTTATATTTGAGTGTACGGCAAGGAGAACTGTTGGACCTTTGAAGAGAGGCAAGACTGAATTTTTAATTCACCAAGATTTCTCTGCTTCTTCAGTCTATATTCAGGTGAAGTGTAGTTGCAGAGACCTGGTCTGGAGCTTACAAAAGAGCAGCTCTGTGCTGGTGGTTGCAGAGTTGGAACAGAGTAAGAACCTGGGTCAGATGCAGATGAAAAGTGTCACCAAATGTCCTGAGACTCTGAGTAAGGAGTAGCAGAGTTTATATGATGTGAGGCCAGTGAAGTACATGGTACTCTTCACATGGTTCCTATGTTCTCCCTAAGCTATGAAAGTCTCACCACAGGGCATGTTCCTTCTGATATCAGGCACCTTGAGGGAAGATTGGAGTAGGCTGGGGACATGGCTTGTGGGGAACCATCTTCCCTAGAGAGCTGCCCATAAATCTGAGCTGGAGCTTCCCATAAGTGGGAATCAGCAGATTTCTGTCTGGGAGGATGCTTGAAATTTCTCAAAAGTATACAAAGGAAAGCACCATGATAAGACTCAAATAGAAGAGAAAAGATGACTTGGTTTTCATTTATTGCTCATATGTTCCTTCCTGTAGTGGTAAAATAAAGTACTATTATTCCTGGCATCCTTTACATCACACTGAATCCCACCTTTGTTCTTTCTGTTAAATTTTCCATTCCAACCTCACTTGCTAAAGGAGTCTAAGGTGGAATTTTTGGTCTCCAGAGCACAGGCTGAAATTGGTGGTGTTCTACTCAGTGTAGGCAGAGCAGCCTATCTGAGGATACTGGCCTCACATCCCAAAATATGGTTGGAATGAAAGAATAAGTCAGATAGTATTTATGGCTCTAAATACCCCTGCAGTGCACACTGGTACTGGTTGTTGGACAACTGGTATCCTCTTTTTCAGTCACTGGGAGAATGGGGAGGACTGTAAACGGAAGACTGAAGGACATACTGGTTGGGAAATCTATTTGAGAGCATTAAAACAAGAACATAGCACAAAATATACTGCAACAAATAAGGTGCCTGTCACATAACCTTCCTTCCATCTTTTTTTCATGTGTCGGTGGTCAACCAGCCTCATCCTCACCCAACTCTTGTCCCACCCATTACTTTCTCTCTCCACTGCAGGGCCACCTCTATTATGGGGGTTTAAACTTAGTGCAGTACACAATATACCTACCTCTGCATTGTGTCAGAAATAGAGCACTTTTGGAATTTTCTGCTTAATCTAGTATTTGTCAGAACATGCTGACTCATCAGAAGTGAATCTGCAGGAATGCATCAGTTTCAGCAGTTTCTTGGGTGGAAGTGCTGGTTGAAAAGAGGCAGACAGACAGACCAGGCTCCCAGTGCTGGGACCTTCGCTTGGCACTGGCCAGGCAGGATGTGAACACGATTGTTCTTGGATCATGTGCGACTTCTGAGTGTTTTGCACAAAGTTTGAAAGTTCTTGGTTTCATCCCAGCACAAAGCAGGAAAAATTCCGTGATAGCAAGATGTTACAGAGGATGAGAAAACAGTTTCTTGCCCTGGACAATATGGAGATCAGCACTTTGTGTGCTGTGACTATTTTCTAATTACAGCAATATCCTTGCTCTTTTTTCTTTTTTTTTTTCCCCCCAAATGTAAATCCAGGTTAGATTTGTTTCCAGGATTCTGTTATCACTAATTAATATCAGAAAAATGTTTCTGAATTGAAGGAACATCTTTATGTCTCAATACTAGAAGTGTGACTTGTTTTTACCAGCTAATACTTGCAAATGGCCCATGTTTCTGATTTTTATCCCCAAGTCTCCATCATGATTCTTATCAGATAACAGGGAGGAAGAACAATTAGTTTCCAAAACCTATTATTTTGTGTAATTAAAGAGGTAAACCGCAGAAGGTATCCATTTCAGTGGATGCTGAAATAAAGCACCACAAGAATTATTGATGGATTGTTTTAACCAATGTAGTGAAAACACTGGATTTATACACAGCTGAAACAGCTCTGATCTATAGTCATATTTTCATTTTGCTTAAAGTCCTAATGAAATAAAAAGTTGGTACAGATTCCTATTACTCAGTTTGCAATTTTCTAGGTCATCTATTTTAAATTCTTTCAGTGGTCACAAGCATTTCTTGATTAGCAACAATTACCTAACTATAGTCAAACTAGAAGGATTTTCCCAAAGTATGTGATCATATTGCCGTTAGAATGCATAATTGTTTTCTCCACGAAGAAGCTAAATTTGGCTTAACAAGTGTGTCATGATGTTAACAGAAAATGTCTGGTGTGACAGGGCATAGTGTGGATACTGCACTGAAACGCTCATAACCACAGTTCATTTCATTGATCTTTCAAGGGGGTGAAATATCACACAAGTCATCTGCCTTTGGTTTTTCAAGCCACATCAAACAACTGTGTGGAGATGTAAAAAAAGAGAGGGAAGTGCTAGGTGGTTTGATTTCATCAGTTAATGGCTGTAGGTCACTCGATAGCCCTTTGTTTACAGTACAGCAATATGCCTGTATCTTGTAAGGCTCACCAGAGTGACTTACTGCTGTGGTACAGGGCGCCTAAAATAAAGCTTGCACATGCCAGGCACCACATGATGCATGAAATATTCTAATAATACATTACAAAGCCTTGTCAACACTAGGGAGAATGACTATTCCAAGAAGTAGGGCTGGCTGAAAAAAGACATTCTTTTTTTCAAACTGGGCCTTTATGAAAGACAGTGATTTGGGGAGCTGGAGGGAGATGGGGTGGGGGGGGGTGGGGGAGGTTTCTTCCTTTGGTCTGGTGCAGAAGTGTCTCTTCCTTGGTTAATCAAAAATATCAACAGAACAGAAGTCCACTCCAGCTCAAATCCTCACATTATTTCATGTCTTTTCTATTTCTTACTTTTGATCAGCTGTGCTAGGAACCCATTCACCCCCTTGAGAGCTTGACAAATATCTGCTAGCCACACACTGAAGTGCTCCAACTGCTTTGTGTGCAGTTCTGTCCTAAGAGTCCTGGGCAGTTTTACTTTCAGCTCTGTGTACACCATCCTGTTCTGAACCATATCAGTCAGCTGGTTTAATGCCAGTGTGGAAGTAGTCTTCTTTCTTTTCCTGCTCTACAAAATGCCGAGGGGTCTCAAGAAATTCATCATAAGAAAATCCTTCTTTAAATTGTTTTAAAGGCAGTGAAATGGGTACCCACAAAGAACAGGGATTATACCATTTCTAGCACAACTATTAGGACACTAAGGAAGATTGCAACACTTCTTAAACTGAAATAGTTCAGCTACTACATGCAGCCTAGAAACAGATTTCTGTTGTCTGATAAACTGACAATTTACTATATGAAATATAACCAGTTTTTCCATTAAATATATTTTGACAGATTAGATCTCTGACAATGAAGCCTTTTACTGCATATCCTTCTGGGTTTATCGTATTCCTGTTTGCCTTGCTGCAGAGGAGCCATGGACAATGCAAAGAAGCAGCTAAAAAATCAGAGATGGATCTTAGTGTAAAATATGATCTTCCTAACTTCATCGCAGAAACACCAATTCAGAATGTAGTTTTATATAAGCATCATGTTTATATTGGAGCAGTCAACAAGATTTACGTACTAAATGAAACTCTCCAGAACATTTCTGTGTACAAGACTGGGCCTGTTTTGCAGAACCCTGACTGTGCACTATGTGAAGATTGCAGAGATAAAGCCAATTTATCTAACAGCGTATGGAAGGATAATGTCAACATGGCACTGCTTTTAGAAACTTATTATGATGATCAGCTCATCAGCTGTGGGAGTGTGTCCGGAGGCATCTGCCACCGTCACATCATTCACCCTGACAACCCTGCTGACATTGAAAGCGAGGTGCACTGCATGTACTCACCTCAGGTGGATGGAGAAGCAGATAACTGTCCTGACTGTGTTGTTAGCACTTTAGGAACCAAAGTTTTGGTGACTGAAAAGGACAGGTTTGTCAACTTCTTTGTTGGAAATACTGTGACATCTACATTTCAACCTCCCCATGTGCTGCATTCAATATCGGTTAGAAGATTAAAAGAAACACAGGATGGTTTTGAGTTTCTCACAGATCAATCTTATATAGATATCCTCCCTCAGTTCCGTGACTCATATCCCATTAGGTATGTCCATGCCTTTGAAAATGATCACTTTGTCTATTTTTTGACTGTACAGAGAGAAACTCTTGACTCACAATCTTTTCACACTAGAATTATCCGCTTCTGCACTTTAGACTCAGAGATGCGTTCCTACATGGAAATGCCTCTTGAGTGTATTTTTACTGAAAAGCGAAGAAAGAGGTCCATCCGAAAGGAGGTATTCAACATTTTGCAAGCTGCCTACGTAAGCAAGCCTGGTGCAGCTCTAGCACACGAAATGGGCCTTGGGCTCAACGATGATATCCTTTATGGTGTTTTTGCACAAAGCAAACCCGACTCTTCTGAACCAACCAACAGATCTGCTGTCTGCGCCGTCTCTGTGCGAACCATCAATGAGTTCTTCAACAAGATTGTTGACAAGCAGAATATGAAATGTCTCCAACACTTTTACGGGAAAGAGAGCAAATACTGCTTGAACCGGGTAAGTGATAATTGATTTGTTACATTTTGGGACTTTTGTTCTCTCTTTGCCTACTCCATTGCCAGATATCCATTCCTTCAGTTTCAGTTACAAAATGTAAGTCCATGATCATTGCAGGTTGCTGAGCATTGCTGTTGATTCATCTCTAAAAGGATTAGTTCCTGTAAATTGAGTATGAAAATCACTGAGGTTTTTATGGGGCTAAAAATGTAGTTTTTTGCTTGAGAAACTATGATGCAGATAAATTAAACATTTAGGCAGTTGTTTCTTTTAATATTTTAAAAAAATATTCATAAACATTCATATTCATATGTGCTGAAGAGTCCCTGAAAATCATCACACACTTAAAAGAATGTTAATGCTGAATCACTGCCCTTCTCAGAAAAAAAATGAAAGAGCTGGTTTGGAATATGCCATGAAGAGATTGTAATGTAGTTACTCATGCTTGGTACAGAAAGAGTCTGACTGACATCAGTTTTCTGCATGAAATAAGTGTCAGTGAAATCTGTATCTGAGTGAGGGCTGAGGTGGTCTTGGGTGGGAGGGCTGCCTTTCTGTACACCATGACTTCAGGAGGTTGCTGCTCTCCTACCATATGAAATACTGTGAGCAGAGGAAGCACAGAAATGTTCCCTTTCTCTTCTGGCCAGTGTGCTGGTTTCAGGTCTTGTAAAAGAAATACAGGACCTGGGAATTGGATAGTTTTAACGGTTACTTTGGAACCTGGAACATTAAAAGTTTGAATCACCTGCTTATGAAGCAGGCCCTTAAATATCCTGTCTGGGGAACTCTCTTTTCTCAAAAACAATAAATTTGGAGCTCAGAGGTGGCACAATATCTTCTACCAGAGGGCCGAAGCCTCAGTGGTGGGGCTCTGCTAAGCCAATATGAGGCCTGTGTCAGGACAGTTCAACAGCTCAACCTGCATTTAGAGGTGGATAGTATCTGTCATATCCCACTGTTAGGATGGCTCAAAGTGAGAGTGGGAGCCACAGACCTTCTTCACCCCAAGTGTCACCAGTGTCCTCTTCAGCACAGCTGCTCAGCACAGAGCATCAAGTTAGGGTGTTTACACGTGCCTTGGTTGGAGGCAGGAGCCTATTTCATCAAAGAGAAGGGCTGCTCCCCACTGCCAGAGGTGAGACGGCAGTGTGGGGAGAAGAACCCATTACAGACACCCTGTGGCTTCTCCCCAGTAGCAGGAATGTGCTCAGAGGGGGTCTGACACAGTCTGAGCATAACCACAGCAGCCTTGGCATTTGGGGGATGTCTGCTTATAGCAGGGTCCAGGTGTCCAAAATAGATGTAGGCATTGCCAGTGGATGCTGATACAGCAGCCCCAACAGACACAGCGTTTTATTCCCTTCTTTGTAGGAGGGGGACAGGCAATTTTCAGGAACTAAAAAGAAGTTAGCAAACATTCAGCACAGTAGCTTATCTCTCTTTACTATGTTATTGCTGTCCTAATTTTTCATTTCAGGTAGTAATATCCTCTTCTCTTTTTTCTTTTTTTTTTTCATTTTTCACTTCATTTTTAACAAGAAACGTTGTCCTTCTCTGAAAGTACTTTATTCTATATTCCTGGGGTATATGATTTGTGAATGACTGTCTTTAAAGCTCGTGGCCTTTAACTTATCTCATTCTGCACTTGCCTATACACCCATTTCATAAGGTGATCTCTTCAAAGCAAAGTATAACATTAAAATATTGACAGAATAATTTGCCACTTTTCACATGCTGGGAAGTGTTTTGTATTTCAAAAGCTTTTCCAGACTCTGCTGCTGCTTTGCATATCAGAATGAATGTCTTATACAGCG
The DNA here is from genome assembly GCA_013396875.1 of Vireo altiloquus. Taxonomy (NCBI): domain Eukaryota; kingdom Metazoa; phylum Chordata; class Aves; order Passeriformes; family Vireonidae; genus Vireo; species Vireo altiloquus. The sequence goes on along the minus strand of VZRF01003403.1, from coordinate 742,861 downwards.
GACATGTTTATTATAGTTGCCTATTCTCAAGAAATGTCATCAGAGCTCTGATTTCTGCTACATTAAATTGATAAAGGGAAAAATGTTTCTGTGATTTCTTGTGGTTCTTTTAAATGGCATAAAGGCAGTCAGAAATTTTTGTCCTGATTGTTTGCTTAACACTGAAATATCAAGTCTGTCAAGCTTTGCCATTCCATTTGCTTTGCTTTATTCCAGAGGATCCATTAAGCTCCAGTAAAAACTATCCTGTGAGGTTTTTCAGGTTTCAACTAGCCAAAATGATTGGCAAGAATTTGCCAACCATCCTTTATACACCTGCTTCTCTCTGGTGTGTAAAATAGACATGAAGGGTTGAAATGTGAAGGAAGGGAAGGAGCAGGCAGAAGAAGAAAAGTACATTATTTCTTGTGCTTGTCCCAAAAATGTCAAATCTGGTCTTTCCTGATTTTGCTGGAGATTAAATGATAATTAATAAAAGAAGAGTCTCAAACCCCTCAATTTTTCTTAGGCCCTTCTTTGTACATTGTAAAAGTGTACATGAGGGCATAAAACATTTTTCCCCTTTTTCTAAGTCACCTTCAACTTAAAAGAAAGCTTTTATAAAATCTGAGAGTTTTTCACAGTTTATTTTTGCAAAGCTCAAAACTTGTTTTTGTCATGTAGTCAAGATGATCTTTCTCTTTGATGTTGAGAGAATAAAACCACAGACCACTGATGGAAGTGAAAGGCACTGACCACTGCAAAATTAAGTCATAGGACAGTGAAAACAGTCCAGCACTGAATATGGTATACCACTAACTTCAACATTAAAAAGAAAAATGAGCCTCTAGCACACTTTGCAAGGAAGTGCTCTCTGATAATTTACAGTTAGAGTCTGATTGATGAAGGCCATTTCATGTTATCAAGAAAAGTCCCATAAGACAATTGTACATAATTTTGTTGGACTTCGGGTATTCCATCTTTTTAAGTGGCTGTCCCTCAGGACTGTTTAATCTGAGGCTTCTAAAGGTAGAATTAGACCAAAATAAAGCTGAATGGTACATCCAAAACACTTCCTCAACTTGTTCTTCTCATATTTGAAGCAAAAATAAGAAAAACTTCCACTCATCTTGATGTGATTGACAAAATTTGTTCCGTTTTAGCAAACAAAATTTGTTTGTTTTCTAAAGAAAAGTTTATGTGGTCGTGCTGTTTTAGGTCTGCCTTTCTGTTCATTATCCTTACAGTCTTGGCAGTAAGAAATCTTAAAGATGTGAATTCAAGTGTGAATCCAGAGACAGATCCCATATAGGCTCAGGGTATGGAAACTGATGAAATTTTAGGAGTCCCTTTACAAAAATCAGAAGCGCTCACAAGGACTGAAGAAGATATTGCTCACCCATGGGAATAGTCTCCATCAGAGCTTAGTTGAAGAGCAAAGTCAACCAACCACGATATAAATCCAGACACAACTGTGCTTTACTTACTCCAGTGCTCATGGAAAACTTAATGAAATTGAAATAAAACATTTCCAGTTGTGTTTAAGTGTAATACATATTAAGCTAAAACCTGGAGTCACTGAAGTCAGGGTTAGGAAATGTGAATCTGATGGAACATCTGATTGGTGTCAGATATACTTCAGGAGAGCTGTGACCAGTCAGTACTGCCTAATAATTTCCTTCAGTGAAGAGCTGGCTGGCACTTAAATGACAGCAAGATGGAAACAGAACTGGCTTTGAATTAAAAGAAAAAATGGGAGCAATAGTAAGGAAGTTTTATTGCTCGAGTCAGGACAAAGATATCTGAGAGGTAGCTGCTGTGGGGGGTTTTGAATCACTGTTCGGGAATCTCCCACAAAAAAGAGAAAACTGGATGTAACCTTTAAGCAGAGTTTATTTGGTCAGTTAGTCATTATCAGCCCCAGTGTGGTAGCCTCAGAACAGAAGTGTGCTTAGATGAGGAGACAAATGCTGTTTACTTCATTTGCAGACATAGTCCAGTAGTGTGTATCTTTACCATGGATTAAATGTAATTTTTCAAGTGAGGAGAATGAGCAGATTTTAGCCTTGACAATCTCAGATATACATTTATGTACATGTCATTAGATAGATAATAATCTTACAGGCTTTGTTTGGCCTTTCTGCATCTCTTTTTTACTAAACAATAAGCCAAATTACCTGACTTCAATCATTATGGACTTGCATGATAAAGCACCTCTAAAAATGGAATGCAAATTCAGCTCTGTAAAGATCTCATGTCTTTGTGTTTTTACAGGTAGGTTCAGGTGAAAGCCTAAAAAACTTAGACCTTTCAGGAAAAGAGAAACCGCAGACAGGCTTTTGCCACCATATTCCCAGCAAGTGTCATAAACCAAGACAAACCCCTGGTTACAACTCCTGTTAAATGAAAGGCACAAACTGTTGGAAAACATGAAAGGAAAACAAAAGATCACCAAAACAGAAGATAAAGTGAGAGTAAAATAAACACATAGCGATGCTTCTTTATTACCATTACACACATGATAGATGAGTAAAATTAGGTTATGCTTATATTGTAATGGAAGAAAATAATTGCTGCCTTCTATCAGGAAACCACAAAGGCACTTATTGATCTGTTATCTTAAGGCTGTGTCTAAGAATATTTAATAAAATAAACAGAGACAAATAACTCTTTTGAGGCCCTGTAACTGTAATATCCCACACCATTTGGCATAAAACTTTGGCAGGTTTAAAAATAACACCACATATCTCTGATTGAAATGGGTTGTTGTAAATTACTTAGATCATCTCACAGCATGGAGGTGTTTTTATATTGTGAGTAGAACGTGACTGAATATTCTCCCTAAAAGTCAGGCACCAGAATCCATTAGATTAGTTCAGTCGCTTATTCCTCTGGAAATGCTCTATCAGGTGGCATACAGCATTCTGCCTGGGCACAAAATCTCTTCCCATCAGTATGCACGCTCCTCTGTGGCGTTCTGACATCTCAGGACAATAAGTGAGGAGGGCAGAATGATGGGCAGAGTGCACTGGCACCCTTAAAGATATGCTTAAACCCTCGTAATAAGGGGATAGGCTGCATCCACATTCCTGTCCTGCCCTCACTGCCTGTCTGCCTTAAGTCCTGGCAGTACCGAGGGTCTCTGCTGTGCCTGTACCAGGGGAGTGCAAGTACCAGGGCATGCTCAGCAGCCAGCTCCCCTCCACCATTAGCTGCGTGGCCACCTACCCCCCTGGCCAAGGCAGACCTGGCTGGGCAAACAGCCTGGCCTAAGGGATTGTAGGGAGAGTCTGAACTCCAGTTAAACTGCATGTGAGGGACGTGGGTGTGAGTGTGTAGGGGTGTGGTGCGAGCATGGGTGTGGGTCTGGGTAAGGTTATCTCAGGCTGGGCCGGATTTGTCAAACACCTGGCTACAGAGGTAAGGGCCGTTCCATCTCTGGGCTGGCCGCATGGACCCCCTCACCAGAGAGTTCCTGAGAAAAAGAAAAGGCAAGGAAAAAGGCAGGTCAGGGAGTTATTTTGGAAAGTACCACACCACCCCTAGTGGTAGATATCTTTGCAGACTCTTCCGAGCCCCGGGAGCTATGGAGTTTGGAGACTAACCTCTTAGTCACCAACTGCTGCCAAAACTACAGTTTTCCTTCTCTTGATGTGCTGTTAGAGACCTGTCTTTGCTTGCTTCACAGTGCTGCTGCTTGGCATTTTATCATCTTCTTGATGAAAGCTGGATTTCTCTGTGAAAAAGTGGTATCCATTAAACTAACATTTTCTGCAAAGGGCACAGCTTTATCAGCCAGAGTTACTAATAATGTTCCATTTCCAGACTTTTTAATCAAATTCTTCCACTGAAGGCAGGCTTCCCTATTGGTTATTAGTGTGGAAAAGTGACTCTGCTGCTTTTCTCTGGAATTGCACAGAAATAATTTCAGGCAGAATGTAATTTTTATTTTGTTAAAATGGCTATCTGGTCATGTGATTTTTATGTCTCGGTTTCTGAAGGCCCTTAAGTAAATCTAAAAACCAGAACTGGACAACGAATAATTTTCTTATCCTATGTAGCCTTGAAAATGAGAAAAAATTAACAGTCCCACAAAAAGAGATGTCCAAAATGCGTACTAGTAGTTATGTAATACTAAGGGCACTCCCTAAAAATATATAATATTTAGATCTGAGCCTCTTTTCCTTGGTTTAGACCAAATTCTAAGACTCCTTAATCCCAGATTAAGTTCATGTCAAGTCACTGAGGACTATTCTAAAATGGGACAATGTCAGCCCTTTCTGAAAGATCTACTTGGATTTCTTTAAGCACAATTCCAAGTTCCAGAGAAAGAGAAACTGATTATGCAGTGCACTGTGTGCAGATCTAAGTCCTGGATTCATCACACCTGGCTTTGGTAGGTGGTTGACACATCTAAGCAAGCAATGAATTTTCCTCGCGTTCTGCTGCCAAACGATGGAGAGACATAAGTCCTGACAAAGCAGACATCTGCCTTTCAGCTCACTCAGCACCCACCTTACCTCAGCAGTTTTCTACTTACTCTACTTATTCTGACTCAGGACCACATCTGGCCATCATTATTGCTCACTAAAGCAAGAGTAGGTAATTATTATACAGGAGAGAGCTGTGTTACTCAAACTTTCTAGGTGGCATGTGGGTTTCTGATCTCAGACAGCTTTTGCATCAGAGTGGAATTACTCCTCATTTCCAAACATACAAGTAAAACCAGAACCAAATCCCACAGTAAATTAAAAAAAAAAAAAATAATGCTGAGGAGGAAGATCCGTGGCATAAATGGTTCAGAAAGCAAGTGTAAGTCATATGAAATTATTACTTGCACTGTCTACGGGGTGTGTGAAAACAAAGAAATGCTAGAGAAGTGATATTGCAGGAAGTGATAATGAGGGCTTAATTTTCTTGAGGCAGATGTCACCTGCTTTTATACATAGCCTGTGGAAATCAGGGCAAATTGCATTGTTTTCTTCTAGTTTCTGGGCTTCTTTCTGTCCCACTTGCACCACTGTTTTGGCTAGACATGCAGTTGTTGTGCAACGTTTTATTGGAATAAGACTCTCCACACTCAGAGTTATCTTTGGATAACTGGTCTATATGGAATTCTCAGCTTTTCTATTTCACCACAGCTTCCATATTAATAAGGACTTCTATGAAAAATGCACCTAATAGACACTGCAAATGTACAGGAAAACTGCTTTCATCAGCACAATATCTCCAATGCATACTTTATTTCTTAAAAATGTGTAATTAGTCAACACCTCTTCTTTGACAATCTGTATACTGAGTTAAATGCTAAATTAATATAAGGGAAATCAGCAAAATACAAAGATTACTTAGGTCCATTTGGTCTGCTGAATCAATAGGATTTACTTAGTGCTAATGCACTAACCAGATTATGAGAACTAATGCAGTACTGTTCAATGACAAAAGCAAATAACTCTTTGAATGATCTTGACAAAAGAACATGAAATCATCTTAATTTGTATTAACTAATTTAACATGTTGATTTTTTTTACCTATTACTTTAAGTGGAGCATCAGTTCAGTGACTTCCTTACCCCCATCTCATTTTAGCAGTGAAATAGATCAAAGCAACAAGTATTCAGAGTTAGTGAAATGGTATGTGTAAAATTTTACTCTGATGGAGTTTTTTACAAATTTTATTCTCAGAAAGGGACATGCTTTCTCTGTATTCATATAAAAATCTTTGAATTGCTTTCAAATACATGAGGAGTATTGGAAAGAAGAGGAATGAAGAAGAGGGAAACAATTCTTTGTTTAAAACAAAAAGAGGAAAAACTCTTCTACCTTTTAGAGTAAAGCTTCATTGCCTCAGCAGAAGTTCTTAGAAACAGAGAACCCAGTCCCCTGTCCCAGACATGTTCTGTCCTGCATGAACACTGAGTTCACAGCTCCTATACACCCTCAAGGTGTTGTTCACCAGTCAAGAAGAAACCAGGAGCACTGAAACCAGGCTCTGCTTCTATGGGAACTGTTTAATACATGAATTGGCTTCCACTGGCAAAATTGAGCCCTACAATATGATTCATTTTTCCCTTCCTTAGGATTACAAGAATCGTCATTACCATGATGATGATCAAGTCACTCTCATCCTCAGAAAACAACTTGGCTTCACTGAATTATTTGGGCCAGAATTACATTCTTGTCTTTTCAATTGAGAGAAGCCATGATCAAATGCACTTCTCACCTGAAGAGTAGTAATGCAAACCACCCAAAAAATTCAAGTGTATCAAGAACAGCAAAGCTATATTGGCTAAAAATGCATGGAAATATTTAGAGAGGAAAATATGATAAGGTTCTTCTGTGTTCCTCATGGTCAGTCTTCCTGTTCAGAGTCTGCTGTACGTGTAAATTCTTCACCATTATGTGTTTGATTCCAATAGGACCCACTCTGAAAACTGTACTTTGATTATTCAGCTTAATTCACAGACTTCCACAACAGAAGAGATAAGGAACTTACATACTCTATTAGGTTTTAGTGGTCTTGGGAACCAATTTGTTGTATAGAATCATCTATTCATTCACTCTACAGTAGTTTCTTTGAAAAAGGATTTTTGCCATTTGCAGACATCTGGGTCCAGGTCATTTAACAATACCTTGTTTCTCCCTACTTCATGTTATGCCACAGATCTTCAGGGTCTTTTCCAACCTAAAGGATTCTTTGATTCTATGAAAGGAGAAATGCTGTTGGCTCTTGTAGATGACCACTTCTCTTGAAGGAGAATCCCAACATTCATTGCAGAAAACAAAAGTTAATACTTAGAATTTTGATTCTTGAAAGCCAGTAAGTTAAAAGTCATATAAAAAAAAACAGCAGGAAATAAAACTCATGCATATTCCTACTTTCATTTGAGCTTTACTTCATAACTGCAGTATTTTGTGATTGACACTGGGAAATACCACTTAGTTACTTTCAGACCATTTCTCCAGTTTGTCAAATTAAAATTTAATTATGTCCTCCAAGTGGCTTATGAGACACTATGAAATGTTCTACAGTGATTAAGTCATTGATTTCCAGTTTATTCAAGACATTAAACATAATATCTAGACATTATACATAATATCACTTTCTATATAAGCACTGCACTTAACTAAGAAGAGTAGGTTTTGACCAGCTCTAGAAGAACGAGCCTGGAGAAGTGTTTCTCCAATTTGCAGTCATTGCAAATTAGAGAAAAGCTCACAGAAATATATTTGGATTTTTTTTTTTTTTCTGAGTATAGTATTCAGACTAGAGACTAGACTTTTGAATCACTTTTCTGACACTGATCTGACCGGGTATTTTCCTGAGATTTTCATTAGTGTCTGTAAGAATTCCTCCCCTCTTTGCACTTTTGGCTTCAAATGTGCAACTCTGTCTGAAATATTTTTTTATGGTTACTGAATATGACATATAAACCATCAGTTAGCTGCAAAACAGTGACAGCTCCTGATAGCTCAGCTCAGAAATATTTAGAGACCTTTTTGGCATGTTTATCTTCTGTGGACCAAATAAAGGGTAAATTCCAAAACACCACAACTTCCTGTATGAACAAACAAGATAACATTAATTATCTTCTGGACACGACTGTAAGGCAGGGCTTGCTCACACCTCACTGCATTCCAGCAGCACACCTGTGCCAGCTTAAGAGTAACAAAGCCTTTTCTATGAATCACACGCACAATTGGCACCTCTTGTCCTACAAGAGAAGCAATATAGCTGAACCCAAGCACTTACCATGCTCTAATCGTCCTTTTCAATAGTTGTGTGCTTTCTCAGTGGAACTTGGCATAATATCCAGAGTGCATCATCTGACATCAGTTATTTTTCCACATTGACAGCCAAATGGATAGTTATGAGTATACTGGGAGGGAGGAGGGAAGTGAGGGAGAGAGAGGGAGAGAGAGAGAATCAGGCTTAAAAGTGTTAATTTAAAGCAGCTTCTTTGTCAAAGTTTTCCCTGTTATCAATCTTCCTTTAGTTTTTTAAGTGGCCTTTTAATCATTGCATTTCTACTCAAAGATCAAAGCCTTCCTATTTCTTGGACAACCAACCCTACATTATGGTTAATCCACGAAGCTCTAGGTTTTGTAAGAACCATATGTGTAACAATCTGCAGGTTCTTCAGCAGATAGACAAAATTATGGCATCTTTGAGGAAGGCTGAGCTAACGTTATGGCTGAGCTGACTTTGGAGAAGCTAAGAAATGTGGCAGGGCAAGCAGGAAAATCTAGCCACTTTTTCCAAAGAATTTGAACAGTGATTTGATTTGAATTCGTGAGGCAGCTTGTTAGGATGTTTGAATTGTGCTGAAATGACTATGTAGGAGGAAGTACTTTAATCTTAGCACTGAAACATCTCTCTCCAAAGTCTTTGCTTATGGAAAGAAAGCAGTTACAGGAAAGAGAGAAGATCCCAAGTTGGGGGAGGGTAAAACCAGAAATCTGCCTTATTTCAAAAAGCATGAAAACTGTACATCTTTCTGCACTTGAACTATTCATACTCATTGTATGAGTAATCTGCACAGATGTTTCAGAAATACTTTTAGACTGGGTAGGATATGAGTGCAAAAGAATACAGCTTTTAAATTGTTTGGTGGCCAAAACAAAGAAAAGCTAAATTTGCCCATTGATGATTTAACCCAGTCAAACACTGGGTTAAAAAATACTTAAAGTGTGTTCAGTGTTCCTAGTTCAAAGTATTCGTTCAGTTCCTGCTGAATAAAATGCACTATAATTAACAGTTAATTAGAAAACTAATACAGTAAACGCTTTAGTATGTGGATAACCAAACTGTAAAGTCACTGCTGTACCTGGTCTAATTTAGAAGCTATTTTTCTGTATCATTAAGGCACTGCACAGAGATTTCAACCGCTCATTTGGTCTGATGTAGGCTTTCACCTAAATGATACAGTAAATTGTCAGGGCACCTTCAGAAAAGCTGGCACCAGTGCTGACTGCAGCTCTTAGGGACCACAGGAAACCTCACCTGCCGGTGCTGTTGCTGGGCTCAGCTCAGAAAAATCACAATTCAACAGCAAAGGACTGAGCTACTAGGCTGAACATTTTGCTGATAGTATTTTCAATGCCTTAGGTTTCAGTCTGGAATTCACCAGAGTTAGGCCAACAAGAAGTTCAGAATGAATGAAGAATTCTTCATTCATTGCTTTCTTTTTTCATACTTTGAGGAAAGACATATGAATCTGGAAAAGAAGACAATAAAATTTTACTCCTACATGCTCTTTAAGGGTATGATGCAGATCTATTTGACTTAGTAAAAAGGTGCTTGACTGTCTTGTAAAAGTTTCTTTCAAGCTTCTGAAAAGATTTTTTAAGACGTGTTTTTGACAAAAAACAAATCAATAAAAAAAATAGGAGAAATTAAGCTCACTATTGATTTCAACAGAGGGAACCACCATAAGATCCTTTATAATCTTCCTAAATGTTTATTCATAAAGTATGTCACAGTGGGAACATGCTACATGACTTCCAGATTTCAACTGGTTAAAGATCCTTTACAGGAGTCCTGGTAATTATCTTTATACAATGTCCCCAAAACAGATGATGTAATGTCAATGATAATGAAATTATCAGTTAATAGATTACTATCGAATTGTTAGGAGATTATATTCTTCTTCAGAGGTAACTTAAAGTGTATTGGTCAAGACTTTTTCCAATGAAAATTAAAAACATGTAATCTCTATTCCCAAAATGAAAGAGAAAATCCTGCAAATGTGGCTATTATTTTAGAACACGCAAAATATAGAGAGATCAGATGAAATAGTGCATGAACCAGAGATGATCAATACAATAATCTGAGTAATTATCAAAATCTGGCTTCCCCACAGTTTCATTTAAACATACAATCAGAAACATATTTTTCCTTACTTATCTCCCTTTTCTTTCTCTTTTTCTCCACTTTATTTCTGAAAAAGGTGGTGAAAATAGAAGGAGAAGAATATTGTAAATTTTAATTTTAATGCAAAAAATCGCGCTGTTTTTAGAGAATCTTTTTCTAGGAAACTGTTTTAGAAGTAGGTGTGTCACTGGGCAGGCTTTGCAGTTCAAGAATTCTCAGACTTTTGGAGAAGCAGCATTAAGAAAGTCACTATGAGAAATGATATCTTGATATATGTGCTTATACCCATATCATCTAGTTAAATAAAGAACCCATGTCTTATTCCTGCCGACATGATTTAAAAAGTTAAAAGAAACATTCCCTTAACGTTAGGAACTTTTTGCCTTCCTCATGGAGGATCATAACTGATGAAGCAATTAAGTTTGAAACATTTTAAAATACTTTTGGTCGAATGCATTTGTGCTAAATGACTTCATTCTGACAAAGATATATTGCTACTCATAAAGACAGTACTCATCTGTACTTCATTTTCAAACAGGCTTTTTCAAGAAATGCTTCATACTGCAGAGCACAAGATGATGAATATCGCTTGGAAGTTACGACTCCGCTGCAGAGGGTTGACTTGTTCATGGGTCGGTTCAACAGTGTCCTGTTAACTTCGATATCTGTCTTCACCAAAGGCAACCTCACCATTGCTAATCTGGGAACTTCAGAGGGCCGCTTCATGCAGGTAGATATTGCTGTATTACTGCAGTAACTTCACAATAAAAAGAAGTACCAGAGTTTAGCAGGATGGTGAAAAGGGAGAAGCATTATTATCCCAGTTTAAAAGGGCATTAGAAAATTGAAATTACCAAACAAAATACAGCTTCTGGAATATAAATGAAGTGTCTAATAGAGCATTCAGCATTTTAAGTGTTTACCTGGATTTTGTGGTTTGGAACAGTGGTTGAGGAGCAAATTTTACCATGATCTCCAGCTGTCTTAGTTCACAGAACAGTTTTGGTCCATACAAATAAGAGCTCTTTCAAAGAAAACTAAACTGAAAGCATTGTCTTGGATAGACATCAAATATGCTCCAACCCCAGCTGGGGTAGAAAGGTCTAAAACAGTGACTGATTATTCAAACAGCTTCAAAAATACACTTTGTATGGTCATATACTCTAGAGGATCAGATTAAATCTATTCAGTGTAAAATGCCAAGACAGTTTATAGCGTAGAAGCAGGGCCTCAGTATTAGTTGTTTCTATGTACTGATCCACTCCTCTGGCACCAAATTCTTTGCTAGTGTACCCATAGCCTATGACTCACAGCTGTAGAATTGAGATTAGCTCCTTCTCCACCTACTTTCAATTTTCTCTGAATGTGTATTAGATTTTCAGGCTCTTGGTCACTCCTATCTCACTCTGTTCTTTTGGATTACAGTTCTTCCTGTCCTAAAACAGGTTTTCCATAAAAAAGTGATAAATCACCCTCCTAAGTAGTCTCTCTCCCTCCACTAAGTACATAACTAATCCAGACAGGTAGATTATACTATGTGACTTCTTTGTAGGTGACTAATGAAATAAATATAACACATAGAGGCAACAGTCTTTTAAAATCTTGCCAGTCAAAATCAAACACCAGAAGACAAAGACAAAATACTTTGAGTTCACCCATCTTATTTCAAGCACGGTCATCCTGCAGTACTTCCTTGGAGAGCTTGGCTTCTCCAGCTGCCACAGAGCCCAGCCTGGATGTGCATCTCAGCCTGGATCCTTCTTGCACTCAAAGACCTGTGTTATTTCAATTTGCCAGTACTATTTGTCTCCTAGAAAGCTTCCTGAAGCATTGGCAGTCTTCTGGCCTTCTTGCTCTGTATGCTATAGAGTCATCAAAGTTAGTGTTGCTGCCCCACAGCCACCATTAGCTGAAACCTTGTGAGAAGACCATCAGTTGTTGTGCCGTTCCAGTTTTCCCATTTCCCATAACCTACACATGGGCACATGTAGCCTTTAATGGAAACCTTTCCTTTCTTCTCTCCCTTCCCCTCATTTTCTTGCTGCATGCAGTGTGTAGGGTTATATATTATCCTCTCTATACACCTGTCTGGGTAAAGGGAATCCTATACCTCCAGCCTTCTGCACAGACTGGACACAGAACCAGCTGCATAATGCAAATTCTGTAGTGCTTCTACAGGCAAGGAGATCAAAGTGATTTGCCACAAAGGACAGATGAAAACATGGGGAAAACCATGTTTCTCTTTTCCCCCTCAAAAAAAATTTAGCAAAACTTTCAATGGCAACCCTGCCAGTTTTACCTTAATTTCCCGTGATGACCTTGGTGACTTTAGGCTGCAGTTTATCTTCTGCACAGGAAAGGCAAATGCTAAGAGCTACACACTGAACATGGGCCCAAACTGTACTCTGTTCTGGAAAGCAGATACTGATTCACAAAGCGAACATGAGCAATTTGTTTAACCTTTCTGAAGTCATTTCCTTATCTACAAAATACAATTAATAACAACTACTCTCTTACTCCCAGCATTTCTTCTCAGCTGTCACAAAGCTTTTAGGAAGGTTTGGTAGAAAGCACAAGGGAGCATTATTTTTATTTATAATGTTCTTTAAATTATTCATTCAAATCCTGCAGCACACACTCCATTCAGATGTTTGCCCAACTCAAGGAACAATTAAATATTTCCAGAATACATTTCCCATTCCAGGTTCAGTTACAGATCAAAAGAAAAGGCTATTGTGTAAACTGCACATGGCCATTAGCAGAAATATTCTCATCATTGAATCAGACTGGCTTCAGCTACAGGGGGAAGTCAGCATTGGGCTCATATTATACTAAATAGGAGCTCTTTCTTTGAGGGTTGGGTGCAACTAGGACTACCTTTAATGATACTACCTCTGAATAAAAGGTTAGTATTTGCTTTGTCTTTAAATGATTTTGGAAGGGATACCAGATCTGCAGGATAGAGCAGACAGAGATTTTTTTTTTTAACATTTAATGTTATCTTACTTTTTTTTTTCTCTAATAGTAATCTAGGAAATGCTTTCAAACATGTTCGTTAGGAAATGCCCAACTAAAGCAGATTTGTAGTGTTTCTATGGAAATATAGCTATTAACTGCAATAAGATTTAGATCATTAAAAATTAGGGTATTATATGACCATTACTGAAGTAAAATGGGTTTAAAAAAATGAGGATAATCTAACAATGGTTGAATTTATCAAAAAGATATCCCCAAAGACTTCCACACATTTTTAGCAAAGAAGTGTAATGTTCTTTTTTGTTTCATTCACAAAACTGTTGGAACATATTGCAAAGAATCTTCAGCTCTTCACTTATTACACACCTCACTTTTGCAGAGTCATTTTAACTCATATTTTTAGGTCTTTTTACAAGCAAATATCGAATTTTCCTGTGCAATCTCTTTGTAACCTGTAGCTATTCAAAGCTGGCTTCAGACACAGGCATGTTTTCAGAGAAAATTAGTTACAAAATTCTACCTATCAGGGAGTCTGTTTTGAAACTGATTGTATTGTGTTAGTATCTTGAGAACATATTATCATGCCAAAAGCAAAAGAAAAAAATATTCATGTATAGGTTTCTAAATTTAGAAAATCAGCTCAGCCCTTCCAGTGCACCCAGTTCATCTTGTATCTTCTCTGAAATACCAAACCTTACCATATTTAGACAATTTAGTTTCTGACACAAATTTCAGTACTAGCAACCATCCATGAGATTAAAAGAAATAATAGTACAGTACCTCTGTCTTTGACAGCAGCACCCTGAAGTGTCCAGATAAGCAACAGCTTGGTGAAAGTAATGAACATTTGAACAACATTTTTGCTGTATTGATTTAGGGCTTCTTTAAGTTGCTATGAAACATTTAAGGAAGGGTATGGGGGGGCCTCTTGAAAACGTAGCCATCTCGTCATCTAAACTGAATTGCAGCTCGAAGCCCGTGCTGTGGAAGCCAGTAGGTACAGCAGCAAGCTCTCGAACCTGAGAGAAATTTATTTGAGAATGTTTCTCATATACCCTCATTATACTTGCTTACACTTGATCAGCAGCCAACCACTTGATGCTGTCTTCCTTTTCTTTCCTCTTTCTTGTCATCTTTCCATCTCCTTTTGCTTTTCTTCTGCTCATCACTTTCTACCTTCCTACATTCCCCTTTTCTCCAACTCTATTTCTATCTCCATCTATTTTTATCACTTTACCACATGACTAAAGCACAGCATTGCTGCAAACTTCAACAGATTTAACATGTACATTTTTCCTTTTGTAGCTGATGGCCACCAGATTCTGGGATTTTGATGTATTTAGAGATGTATCACAATGAGTAGTTCCTAACGTTACAAGTGATTCCCCCAAAGCTTATAGAATTACCCATCAAAATTGTTAACAACCCAACTCAGAACATAGCCCACATTTTACTTACTTAAAAAAAGCCTTCTAAAGAACCAGTAATATTCAGAATGCAAAAGTAGGTGTGTTTTATCCAAACAAGGAATATTCACCTGTTGGTTTCTGCTTTCACTTTGATAACATAGAATTATTCACTTGAACAGCTTTGGAAAGCACTAATACTGGAAAGTAAATATAGCCTCCTTCACTACATGCTTCTTTTTTTTCAGCCAAAATCTGGAACTAAAATAAAATCAGTCTGGATGGTCCAAATACAGAAGATGCATGTGTTCTTTTAAGGAGGATAATTAGGGCCATGAGGTGAATTCCAGATTTCTCATGTAAAGTACTTCAGCCCATTCACATACTGATCATGTTTTGACTGCCTCAGAAATGTCAAATCTGTATTTGGTCATGAATAGATTGGAGTTTGTAGTTTACTAAATATTGTGGCGTTTCTGTTACAAAACAGACCAGTAATAATTTTTCTAAGGCAGCTGACATGCATGAGACAGAAAAGAAAAATGGCTTTACTTCCTTCCTAAGCTGGAGCCTGACAACAAACTTTTTTTTTCCCTCTCTTTTTTTTCTGCTGAGAAGTTGCAGCTGTTTCGGCCTTTCTTATTGTGCTTGTTTTCAGACTGTGACTGGGAACACAGACTGTAACTACAGCTGTTGGGTGCAAAGTGAATCAGGTATTTCACAGTGGTTATTTGATTAGAAAACAGCACCCAGTCACCCTGCTATAGCTGAGGAATCAGATTTTCAGCTGATGTAAAACAGCGTTATTCTGCTCAAACCAAGTAATGCTGAGAATACAACTCACAACTGGAAAAGACACGTTACCAGCCAGTATTTTGGGAAAATACAGTTTGTCAAAAAAACTCCACTCCATGATATATTGAGATAAAATATCTTTTCTTTTTGATTGGTTTCAAGATGTTTTGGGTCTTCTTTGCCTGAAGTTTTTATTACCTCTGAGAGTGTTTTATGAGTGATGATGAAATGAACTCTTTAGGAAGGGGAAATCTCTGTGGTAGCTCTGGGAAGTGTGGGATGTGGGAATGTCTAACAAGATTTATTCTTAAAAACTCACATTTGGTCTGGCTGTAACAATGAACAAGAGATCAATGCCCTTGATGTATCAGAGGCTGGATTTCAGCCTAAGATTATGTTTGGAAGCTGAATAGTGCATGTGCCCCCTACACCTGAAGCTGGCCTTGGCAACCTAGCACCCCAGCAGATGCACTGCTTGTTGGTGACCTTCTTGAGGAAGAGGAGACTAGAGAAGTTTTCACTGTAGGTTTTACAGCAACAGTGGGCAACCACTCTCTACAGATGCAATTTTGGCAACAGGGCCACACCTCATCCTTCTGCCTAAGCCAGTGAAACTCAGTGCACAGTGGGGTAGCAGTAGTGTGGAATGAGAGACCCCACCATGAGCCCTCTCATCTTTATGGTTCAGTAGGACATCCATCCTGTTCTTCTGGAGGTGAGGAAAGGGTCTTCCCATGGGCATACATAGACTCTGAGCTGCCATCAGCCACATGCTGGCTGCAGTCCTGTCCCATCTGGCTGGACATGAGCCAGTGCTAGCTGAAAAGCCAAGCATTAGCAAAACATGGTAATACACTGCCATGTCTGAACAGATTCTGGACAGAAAATGGCTTCAGGCACAAAAAGCAAAGCATGATGGCACAGATAGGCCTCGCTGGAGTACTGCACATTACACAACAGGCCACTCACCCTCCCCAGGGGTTCTCTGCACTTGTTAGACATGAAACAGTACAGATTAATAGTAGGCTTTATTCTAGAGAACCATTATATCCCAGTATCTTTAAACAGACTTTTTGCTAAGAAAGGTTGTATGGGGTTATAATAAAGGTTCAAGGAGCAGAGCCTTGGCAGGGGCTAAGATGGATAAGGGAGAGAGGTATGAGGCAAGTAAAAGCACACAGTCATACCTTTCTCAATACCCTCCAGCTTCTGGCACTTAGCGACCCAGAGATAATTGCACCCATTTTTGGCACTTAATAGTCATTTATGGGCTCCTTTCTCCTCGGTTTTGCTTATTGTTTTTTAAATTTACTTTTGTTTTGTTCTCTGCGGTATGCTGTGACTTTGACTTTCATAATTTCATTCTGCTTTGAATGATAAAGAGTTTTTTGGGGTTTCTTTAATCGACTGCCTTATAATTTCTTTTGTTGCCTTTGATTCTGTCTGATGAGGAATAGGAATGGGGCACTCCCAAATCAATGGTTTAGGAAATTCTCACACACTGAGCATGAATCTGTTGTCTTTCACATCCAAGTAGACAGAACACTTGGTAATCACACTTATTTCCCAGGAATACTTATGATTAAAAACAAACACCACCACCAAACTTTAACACACATCTCATTTCCCCAAAAAGAGAAAACTTAGCATGTGTTGTAGCTGCTTTCATAGACTACATGCCAGGGAACATAATGCATGCTACAGAAATCAGTGAAAAAAACATCACATCTGCTTTTTATTTGTAACTGCATTCAAGGATTGGGAAAACTTGTCCCAGAATTCAACAAGAGAGCCAAGTCTTCAACATTGCTCTCCTCTAGCAAACAGCTAAGCAGAAAGACCTCACCACTCCAGGAATCAAGACTCAGAGCCATGGTGCCTGTCAGCAGAATGAGCTGACACAGAGCAAAGAAATACAGATCTTTGCATCTTTCACTGTGCTCAGTCAAATCCAGTTTATACCATAGTGTACTAGAAGCCACATGCACATTTGAATTTATAAACCCTTTTGATCCAGCTCCTGTCCCTCTAGACAAATGTAGGTGTAAGTGCAAGTGGCAAGCCATATTCGAAGCAAGTGCAAGAAGGTCAAGAAATATATGAGCACGGACTTTAAACCCCACAGAGCCTGGAGGAGGAAAGAGTGATGGGATGGCCAAGGAGTCATTGCAAAGGTTGTCCTCCGTGCCCACTGCTGTCCTGTCTCAATGGCCCAGCAATTCATCTGGCTTTTCAATACTGGCAGTCTGACCTATTTAAGGCTAAGTGCAAACTGTGCACATGAGCATTTGTAGGAATGTGAATAGCTGAAATCCTTCCATCTCTGATTTTTAAGCCAAGAGAAAACTATGGCAAACTCTTGATAAGTAGCATTTTCATATCTGTAGCTCAACTTTTAACATTTGTGATAGCAGTTCTTTCTGTGGTCAAGAATGTATCTTGATTCTCTCAGGGGAAAAAGGTATCAAACACTGCAAAATGCAAAATCCGTATAGCCAAATTAAAATTAACACCTGGTGCTGAAAAACTGTTTTGAGAGCACATATGTTTTAATATTCGGTTTGAGTAGAAAAGCTTACACTCCTCAGAAGATATCCATTATATTCTGCATGGATTAGAATAATATACAGCATTTAGAGAGCTACATATGTGCCCTTTGCAAGGCTATGCTGCATATCCCAGGGCATTTGAGGCATTGCACAATAAAGTTAACCCTGAGCCTATCTCTGCTGGATAATGGCATACACCTGCCAGACGTCCAGGGAAAAAATAACAATATGATACTTAGATTGGATTCCTTTTAGAAGGCCACTCATTTTTGCAGAACACATTTCAACATGTAGACAGTAACATTTGTAATTCAATCCTGCTGACTAGCAGAACTGAGCATCAGAATGATTTTTAAAAGAAGCTGTTGCATGCTGGTTTTCAACTCAAGTTATTACAGTCCTAATTTGCCATATTATGCACAGACAAACCTAGACTCAAATCTTCATATTTAACATTAATACTAGATGATGGCAATGAAAGAATATTTAAATTAATAATTTTAGTGCTCGTGGACCTAAGTGATCGCTGACTTCCAATATATAGAATACATTAATATATTCATTAATCAATTAACTGTTTGCTGTTATCTTCATGGAAGTTGTCTAAGCCATGCTGGAAGAAAATTGTTTGTTTTTCTCTAAATAGAGAAACAAATGTTTTCTTCGAAAAGGATATCCAGAGTCGTAGTTACTGATATTGAACGTGATTCTCAAAAGACATCAGAAGAGCCACACGGGGTTAAACGAAGGGTCCATCTAGTTCAGTGCTCTGTCTCCAGCAGTATTGACAAGTGGATGCCTAGAGACCCAGACATACATAGCCACTACCTTCTACTTCAAGTCTCCAAATATTTTCCTTTCTGGGGATTTCCTGAGCTATTGATTTTTGTCTGTTTGGCTCTTTCCATGTACCTGTAGAGTTTCCCTTTGAATGTGCATTTCTCTTGCATTTGCATCCTTTGGCAGGGAGTCCCATGGTTCATCTCTTATTGCAAGCATGTAATATTACTTTGTTTGCCTTGAACCCAAGTCTTGTTTTTGTCTTCTAGTGGTGTTTAGAATTCGTATTAGAATAAAGTCATGGAATAATAGAATCATTTAGGATTGAAAAGACCTCTAATATCATTGAGTCCAACCTAGCGCTGCCAAGTCCACAACTAAACAACGTCCTTAAGTGCCACTTCTACACATCTTTTAGATACCTCCAGGGATAGTGACTCTAACCACTTCCCTGGGCCTTGCTCCAATGCTTGCCAGGCTTTTTGGTGAAGAAATGTTCCCTAACACATAATCTAAACCTCCCCTGGTGCGATTTGCGGCCATTTCTTCTTATCCTATTTCTGGTTACTGGGGAGAAGAGACCAATCCCTAGCTGGCTACACCCCCTTTCAGATAGTTGGAGAAGAGCATATATGGTTAGTCTCTACCCACTCATGATTCTCTATTCCTTTTTCATAAAGATTCCACATGTGCCATACTCAAACATTGTTCATTACAGCCTTTTGATCATCTTTGCTACCCTTCTCTGAGCTTTTTCCCTTTTTAACATCTTTTGCCAGGAGGCAGCTAGAACTGCACAGAGTTTTTAAGTTTCAGGCAAGTTTCATGAATTTATACGGTATCATGGTGTTTTCTGATTTGTTCTCTAATCATTTTCTAATAATTTCTGAGTATTTATTAGGTTGGTTTTGGCTGCTGCTAAGCAGTTGGATAACTATCTGTCATATGCTTTAAATTAATTTTCTTTGTTTTATTTCACCTGCCATTTTATTGCCTTGTCGTACTGTTTTGTAAAGTCCTTCTGCCATTCTTCATAGTCTGTCCTCATCCTAACCACCTTGAATACTTTGGTATCATCAGAAAACTTTATCACTGAACTGCTCAACCACTTCTCTAACTCATTCATGGGTGTGTTGAACAGTATGGATCCCAGCACACACACCTTATAGAGCACCTCTGGTGACTTCTTACTATTGCAGTTACTGACCATTTGCTGCTAATGTCTGTTTGTTCTCTTTTAGTTAATGATCTGTGCAAGACCTTTCCTCACTCCTAATTGCCTGAGTGCAGGCATGTAAATAAGCTTTCATTTTTCTTATGCTCTGGAGAAATTCTTGGTTAATAAATTAATTATTAAAATGAAAATAATAAAAAAAAAAATCCAACACCCACTCTTCCCCCCAGTGCCCCAGGATTTTATAGTCTTTGCAGAGGGAAATCCTTCTGTAGTACTGAATCATTTTCATGGTAGTAGTCCCTGTATGTTGGTGTGTCCATGGCAGATTAAATTTATGCTGCACACATACCAGCTCAGTCCCAAGCCATAAAAATCAGAGGTTTATGAGAACGACACTGGAGTCCTATGTAGCCTCTTCTTCCTGCTGTTGAAGCTGTCTTCAAATTGCTTTTTTTTTCAGGATTATGTTGGATAAGAGTAAGATAGAATTCCAAGGACTGGGCTGATGTGTACAAAAATCACACAATTATATAGACCAAAAAGAACATTTTTGCATCTTGTATCTCCTATAGCAGTACTGTAGGCTGGTAGATTAGTTCTAAGCAAAATCCAAACTTTTATTCCATGAGTTAGTAAGTGTAATCTGAGCTCCCTGTATGTCATGAGGTCAAAGTCTAGTTACTTGGGCTATGAGCAGGTGATTTGACTGTCAACCTCAGTAAAATAAAATCCAGTCAGTGTTTAAAGTACTGAGTAATTTTTCCAAGATTGTAGAGATGGAATCCAAATTTTCATGTATTGCTGTGAGGTTGGAATGCAGTTGTGTTTAAAGGGTTAACACTGTGGCTCAATCAGAAAGAATGCTTGGCAATAAGAGGAAGCCTGGATTAATGATGGAAAAGAATTCTTAGCATTTTATAGCAGTGGGTATTCGAGATGAGACACGGCTAATGATCAACTAAAAAGGTATTTGCAGCTGTGGTGCTACCTCTCCCCATAATGCCAACATTAATCAAGCTTTTTCATGCAGCTTTCCAGTCCATTCTATTTTTCATTGTCCTGAATAGAAAAACAGAGCTCATGCCCTATTACACTGAGTCAGAGACCATACTTCTGTGTCACCAAAAACGATCATGCCTTATTGATTTCTAAAAGCTGCACTTTCTGTGCAGTGAAATAAATCCATAGCAAAGTCTGTAACAAAGCCAGTTTCATTTTAAAGAAAAAAGCCTCTTGCAACCCCAAACTATAAATACCTCTGGGATGTGAAGCAGTTATCAGCATGAATTAACTGCTCATATATTTTATTTAAGTCTTGAATTACATCAAAACATCAGCTATAATTACAGCATCTCTAAGTCTAGTTTTGGAGTCAGCCATCTTGTTGAAAGACCTTGGCAGTGCGAAAAGCCAGTGAAATCGTGTAAGTCAATGTCCTGGCTGTTCTGATTCTGCCTTTGGAGTCAGAAGAAAAGCTTCATTATAGTAAAAAATGAAACATTTGACATAAAAGTTATTTCCAGAGTGGCTTCAATCTTTTTAAATAATGAACCCCATTGAATCCTAAATTCTCAGCAAATGTTCATTATCTAAATTCCTTAAGTAAACTACACGTGATACAGCTTTTGAAACATGAACATGATCTTCCCTCATGTAAACAATCCTCTGCCTTTGTTGCCTGATGCTATCACATTTGGGCGCACATCCTTCTGGATTGCAGGCCCAAGCCTATAAAATCTTGCTATCAAATATCCACCCCGATCTGCAGATGCTTTATGCCTTTGCTTAACAGCCATGACTCATCCCGTTAAAGTCAACAAAGTTACAGTAGTAAAGTTAGGCGTGTGTTTGCAGGAACAGGCCCAGATTCTCAGAAGTATTTAGGTAACTCAAGATGTAGAGAGATGAAGAGTGGGGGAATTTCATGCTTGTGTGACTAATCTCCCTAAGATCTCCTAAAATCAAGAGAGAGAGGGAGAGAGGGAAGGCTTTTGCAAAGGGGCTTCAGGACAACTAGATTAGGCTCCTGTTTTGGAGCATCTCCTAAAGGATCCTCCACCATTCCCTGTAATTCAAGAAGTACTTTGAATGCTCCGTCCTGGACTACCAGCTCACACAGAAATCAGCAGGAGCCTGAGCTCAAGGTGCCCAGCCAAATTTTGCAAGGATTTGTTGGTGCAGGAGCCATCTGGGCAGCGCTGGGTGTGGAGCTCTGTGTACTTGTGGCTCTGAGGAGCTGCCCACAGCAGCGACCTGCAGTGCCTGACGTAGCTTTGGACTCTCATTGCCCCACGTGCAGCAAGACCAGAGACTGTTGACACAGGGTAAAGTTTACTTTTCAAACTGAAGGACCAAAGTGAAAATAAAAGGAAATGTTTTCAACTCCTGAGGACCTGGAGTTTTAAGATTCTTTTAAATAGACGATGTAGATAAAATTCTTCATTCTTAAATGTATAAGACTGACTAAATGACCTATCTTTATTTTTTATGGTGATTTATAAATACCTGAAATTAAAGAACTAGGTAACATGCAGTGACTCCTGCATATTTTAATAAATATGATGTATTGTGAGGATCCTCCAACAGCCATGATTTTGGTGTATTAAATAAAGTTGATTTTATAGCAGTTTAATCAGATTAGGATGGAACATTATGCAAAATATTATGCAATGTAAGGCAAAGTAATTAATGCAAGCAGAGAACATGAGACAGCTGAGCAGCGTGTATTTTTGTTAAATACTGCCTGCTGATTTTCAAAATTTCTTTCTTTCTTAGATAGTGGTTTCCCGTTCAGAACCCACAGCTCCCCATGTCAGCTTTCAGCTAGACTCCCACCCCATCTCTCCCCAAGTTGTTGTCAAGGATTCATTGGCAGATGATGGCTACACCCTGGTAGTGACTGGGAAAAAGGTGAGTGGTTCATAATGGAATCCTTCTGTGCACTGTGTAAACCTGCCTTCAGAGCAGCAACTTTCGGGAAGAGCAGCTGTTCACACTGCTGCTTTATGCACTGCATCCTCATAGCCTTGCCATTCCCTGGGGAACACTGGGGCTGCAAGTTTCCTCCAAGATATGTATTTTCCCCTTCTAAACAAACAGCCTAATATTGAGAAATGTTTAAATAATGTAAGAGTTTGTGATATAAACCAACAAAATCCAGGAAATGCAAATTTTCAGGCCAAAACCCTGTCCCTAATTCAAGTGCTTGCAAAGACAAAACACACAATGGCTTGAAAAAAGAATGGTGCTTAGTTTCCTGGCTTTGGTTGTTTTATGTCATAACATTGTAACTTTTTAAGGAGGGCTTTGTGTGAAATAGTTACATGGGTGTCTTTAAAACTGGAGGGCAGTAAGGCTTGAAAAATTACTTTAGCATGTAGTCTACAAAGAGTTAATAAAAGATGAAGAACTATCATAAATATGCTATTGTCATAAGTAGATATGCATTGAAGAATGGGTTTAAAACATCAGCAGATAATATTACAGATAATCCTAAACCATAATCGTAAGCAATAATTTGACTCCTTGAGTTCTATAAGAACTTAAAGAAATACATCAGCCATTAGTAAAGATTGTTATTAATCATTTACTAGAAATGTATGAGATATTTATAAGAGTAATCTTCAGAAAATGTCCAAAATAAATTTAAGGAAGGTACTGAAGTATAAAGAAATAAAAGGCACATATATAGTAATGTCATTATATATTGATTTCAGTATTTTGACCAAAAATAATCCCTGCATGTTTAGAGTGACTATTTCATAACTATCCTGATATTTTAAGTAATATAAATTTTAACTTATATTTCAGGTACAGTATAAGATTTTTGATGATAGGTGTTAATAAACAAGTACATGGACAGTCACATGCTGTAAGTGCGCCACAGATATTAATACAGCCTCATCAAAGTTGAAATAGCCATCATGCCTGTTTTTTCAAATGTATAAACTAAGACATACCGAGATGCACTGTTTTTCTCCCAAGAAGCAGCATAGAACTGGGAGAAGCTTACTGGTGTTTTCTTTCTCCATCAGCAAAAAATGCTATCTTGCTGTAAACACCAGATGCTGGTAGTAACTGTACATAACATTAAGATGCCTTTAGGGTTTCTCCCAAGCGAATTTAAAATCATGTCAGTTAAATTACTTATAAGATCCTATAATTACTGAGCTAAAGAGAAGTCGAACTGCGGCTTGCACATCTGAAATCTGAGTAGCACCAGCACACTATGCATAAATAGAGATTCTCCTTGCCACTAAGTGTATGTATTAAAAGGATGTGTGCATCATGTCTCTCCATCGACAGATAACAAAGATCCCGCTGAAGGGGCCAGGCTGCCGTCACTTCAGGTCCTGCAGCCAGTGCCTGCTGGCACCAGCCTTCATGCAGTGTGGCTGGTGCAGCCAGCAGTGCCTCAGGTCTTCTGAGTGCCCCAGCAACACCTGGACCCAGGACACCTGCTTGCCTAGGGTTTATGAGGTAAAATGGTGGATTTCTCACATTTATCTCTTGAGGGAAGAACAGTCTGCACTCTGTAGACATTTTCTGTTTATGTAAACATGATAAATTTTCAGCTTTCCTTAACTTCTCCTCAGCCTTGATGTACATAACTCCTCTGACTTGATGCATGTGGTCTCCCTGAGTACTGTGGGCTGAGATGCTCATGGGTGGACAGGGTTGTCTGATCGTCCTGACCAGCCCTGGGAGATCCCTGGCCCCTACAAAGCACTTCTGGTGGGGAAACAAGATGGGTCTGAGCCAGCCTGGCAGGGGTCTGACAGGAAAAGCCAGTCGCAGAAAGGAGCACCCCTCCTCTCAGAGGAACAAGTGGAAGAAAACATTTCTTGCCCACAGCTGCCACAGCCTGACCCAGCACACGAGGTCTCACTCCCACTCCTTTTCCATCCCTGTGCTGGCTCCAGTGTTGCGGGAAAGCCTGGTCTTTCTCTGTGAGAAATATTCCCTCTTTCCCCTATCAAGCTCCTGGGGAAGTTGTTTTTCCATAATGTCCCTCCCTGGCTCCTTGTTCCCATGGGTCCAGTTGGCACCAGTGAGGAACAAGCCTGTAGCTGCACCCCCAGCCAAAGTTCATCAAGGGTGTACGAGAACAGAAAGGCACAGATGAGCAGAGAGCTGCACTGGCACGGTCCAGCTTTAATTTAGCTATGGTTAATGCAGGAATTGTACTGTACGTGGGACCAAATCTTCCTGTGTGAAGTGTGACATAACTGTGAAGGCAGAGGTTTGTAGGGCAGTTGATGGACTAGAAATCCAAGGGAAGGACAAGTGTAAAACTTCTGGCAGCATTTATACCCATTCACTTGTGTTAGTGCATTTAAACTACGTTGTGTAGTTAAAAATACATTTTCCTTTATTGGAATACAACTTATAAACAGAGATGAAAATTTGATATGCCAAACTCTTAGAGAGAAAAAAAGGGGGCTTTAAATAAATAATGTATTTCTTTCAGCCCGGCATATGATTTGATGTACAACAGTATTTTTGAGTTTTAAAGTTTCAGGCAAAACCTCAATTAATCTAGAAAGAAATACAGAAACACATGTTTACAGGGTTGTTTTTTCCCATGTTTACCTTTCAGACACAGAATTTAGGATTGACACAGGCAAAATTCAGTGAAAAAACAATGAAGAGTTGTAGGAATCAAACCCAAAATGGATGGCAAATGGCAGAGGGAGGAGTGGTTTGCCTCACCTTCTATTGCAACTTACTTTTGGGCAAAGGAGGTGCGCAAAAATTGCTAATGCAGAATGTGAATAGTTTACTTTTCCTTTACACAGAAATACATTTATTTCAGAAAGGTTATATTAGATAATGAAATAATCCTTTCCAGCCTTAGTTTGTATGAGACTTAATCACCAATTCAAAGGTATACTGAGAAATAGCTTTTATATATTTTTCTGTACCTCTGCAGGACCAAGGTACTCACCTATCCTGCACAGTTTGTTTCATCTTTTCTAGAACTCAAGCACCAGTAGAATCCCATAATGTTTTTTAATTCACAAACTTTCCAGTATTTCCATAAAAAAGATTTCTCAGGCTCTGAACTGCTTAGTGTATGATTTTCAGAGGGGCTGAGCTCATGTAGCCCTCTTTAATTTCAATTTTGAATGTGTGCACTCAGTGGTTTTAAGAAGCAAGAGCTTGGAGCCCATGCACTTAGGCCGAGAGGTGTGTCCCCCACAGCCACCTCCGCAGTCCCTGTGAGGCTGCTGGGAGGGGAGCACACTTCAGTGTGGGGCAGTGGGAAGAGGTGTGAGGCTGGCTAGGTGCTCCCCTTCCCCATGCGGCTCAGCCCTGCCTGCTCAGCACAGGCACAGCCTACCCCTGAAATGAATATGGATCTGTGACACTGATGGATCTTAAAATGAATCTCGAATTACTGCATGCCGATGTTGGTAGATGTTGCTTCTAGAAGGCTTGTAAGAAAAAAAATGCAGCTGGGTACTTAAATCCCTTTGGATTGCTAGCTGTTAAGACAAATTTCATGCTCTACTGGACCATGACATTTAACATGATTACTGAAAAAAATATAAAACAGATTATTCATCATCTTCTGATCTGTCTTTAAACTCATATGCATAAAATGTAAGAAACAAGCTAGTTTTGTTCCTAACAAACAGAGGATGACCTGCTTTGCATAGTATCTGAAATTCAGTCCAAACCTCTCCCTAATATTTTGCAGCTTTCAGAGGGACAGATTTCTTGAGATATGTCATATGATCCCTTTAACCTGAGGGGAACAGACTGCTCTCTGAGGGTCTGATTCAGTGGATGTTAGCTAACTTCTTTTCCCAGGTTATTACACAGAGTGGTGTACAATGGGAAAAGAAAAAAAAAATATATATATATATATTCCTCTCAGGAGGGATGGCAGAGAAGAAGCTCGATGTTTTCCCATGTAGTGCTGCAGCTCCTTTGTCTCTTTTCTCTGCTTTAAGCACTTTCCCTTGGAGCTCTGGGTTGGAGAGGAGCAGTCAGCTCTGCCCCGACACAGACAGCATAGTAGGGCAGGCACTGGGACACGTCCCTTCCACAGCCCAGCTCCCAGTCTGCTCCCATCCACTGCCTCTGCCAGCCATGAGGAGTTTCATCAGCCTGGATGAGCAGTTCTAGAGGGAAGCCAGGGGACTGGAGGGAGTCTCCTCGGAGATCACTTGGTGCTGGAACAAATTGCCGGCATCTGCGCGTGGCGTTCAGGTCACGCTAAAAGGTGAAGGGTGTAAAAGAAGAAATAAATTGGTCTCCCTTCTGATTCTTTGTTGTGGTTAAAAATCTGACATGGTTTGTTGTTGTTTTTAAAGTGAGTCATTTTAGCTGGCTTTTGTATCAGATGTATCAAGAACATCAGGCCTTCTGCTGCCTGTTTAGGTTGGAGGCTTTGCTGGAAATTTCACACGGGGTTGTACATGTTCTTGTCACTGAATGAAAATGAATGAGCTAATGGAGCTTTAATAAATAGGTACTTTCTTCCAAAAAATTATTAAGTATGTAAGTGGATATTAGCTGTCAACATAAATAAAAGGAAAACACAATGCTTTAATTTTTTCTAAAAAACAAAAAGTTAACCTTCTCCCATAACCAAAAGTCCAGAGAGCAGCAGAATGGCAGGATGTGCTCCATGTTATCAGTGGAGATAACACAATATTTTTTTGAATCCTGCATTTCATAGCATTCATAACTGGTTTGCATTTTGATTGTTTTCTGTTACTACCAGTGCAATGTAAGTACACAGAAGAGGCCTACATATATACCTCAGATCAAAGAACGGGAGGTTCACTATCCATTCCTGTCAACTCTCCCAAGAAAAAGTCTAGAAAACCACATTTGGCTTTCGGACATTTCATCATACAGAACAAATAAAACAAAAATAATTCTTGAATAAAAACACTCAGGAGGAACTTCTGAGAACTTTAAAACAAAACTTTAAGATTTTGTTTATTTATTTTTTGCTAACTACTTAGTGGTCTTGCCTCCTAAATTTGTTGACAGAATGTAGTAAAGACTTACTATCCCTCAATTAAGGCACACAGGTTGCTATCACAAGTCCCTTTTCACATGTAAGATCACTAAAAACCAGTTGGGAACCTTCAGTTTTTATTCTGTATGGCTTTGTGAAGCCCTTATTTTGCTAACTTGTGGATTACATTTCAGACTCTTCAAATGCCACTCGTCAATGTATTATTCTACAAAACATCAGGACATCTTGTACCCCGACAGAGCAACTACAGTCTCTGCTAGGGTTTTGTTATTTCAAAAATAGATAATGTGCTAAGATATTGAGCAGAGTGGAAAACTAGAATCTGAAGTCACATCCAGATTTTGAAGAAAAAAACCCCAAAGAAATAAGGAAAAGTTAAACTGGGGAACAGCACAGACCCCATGGACACAGTATGGCTTCGTGCTCATACCTGCAGCTGTGTGCCTGGGGGCTGTGGGAGTATCACTCCTTTTTCACGGATTTGTGCAGAGGTACTGTTCCTGCATAGGTTCCCTCTTCCTCGCTCATTGAGAGCTGCTTCAAAGCTCTTTAAAACAGGAAAGATTCCTCCTGGCTTCAGTGCATTTTAGATCAGACTCTTTGTCTGGTTTCTAACAAGGGCAGTAAATTTCCCCATATATAGTATATGGTATAATCCTTTTGAAGTATTCTTCAGCTGCCTATCTACAATAGTTCATTTGTGAAGTCTTGAAGTATAGCTACAAGAGAGTTGAAAAGAAATGTGCTGTCTTACTGGATTTCCAGATGAAATAATAGCCAAGTATCACTCAAACACTTTCCTTTCAGCTTGAAAATTAAGCCGGGTCCTTTGAAGGACACAGCTGTATTGCATTTGAGGGGCAAAATTATTGCCACTAAAGCATTAAGTTTAAGATACTTAGGCACTATGATCACAGTATAAATTCAGTCTCTCATTCCTTTCATTCTTTTTTGTTTGTCTAGTGGTACTGGTATGTTTGCAAAATTATGCAGTGTTGTTGAAAGTCCTCATAATTCCTGAACTAATGTCTTTTCTTTTTGGTTGGTTTTTTGGTGGGTTTGGGGATTTTTACTGACAGTACTGACGAGTATTTTTACTGAGTTTTGTAAGACTTCTATAGTGTTCCTACGTTTTTCCCACCATTGTTATATTTTACAGGACAATTTACAATATACACACACACACAAAAAAAGTATTTCCTTTGTAGATTGTCTCTATGTTTCTGAGAGGCAGTTTATTTTTAACTTGGAATTAGAGGTGACCAAATGTAAAACATTTAAGGAAAGAATAGCAGAAGTCATGTTAACTTTATCACAGTCAACGCAATATTGGATTATGGCGTCTTTGAAGCTACTTCACTCTGAATCCAACTTTCATCAAGATGACAAAAAACGGCCATTTGGGGGCTCCTTTGTGTTCAGCATTCAGCTTCTAACAAAATAAGTATATTGTATGTTTAACACTCCAGAAATAAGATGTGAAAGACAAGAACGGCAGGATTTAAAAGACTATTACAATGCACAGCTTGTTCAGTGCCCCTAAACACTGTCTTTCAAACCTTTCTAGTATAGGTTTTGTTATTTATTGCTACTGTCATAGAAAGCTCATAATGTGACAAATGAAAGGTGAAGAACAATTAAGATGAATGCTAGGACAGTCTGCCAAAAGAAATGCTTTTCTAAAGTTATTCCTTTGCTCATTCTTTAGCTCCACGTGAAGTTCAAGAAAACCTGATTCAACTAACACAGTATTTTTTTAACAGATTCTCCCGAGCAGCGCTCCCATAGAAGGTGGGACAAAATTGACACTGTGTGGATGGGACTTTGGATTCAGCAAAAATAATAGATTTGAATTTAAAAATACAGTAGTCCATATTGGAGGACAAATTTGTCCTCTGGAAGTAAAATCTAGCAACAAAAATAGGTAGGAAACCTAAAATATTAATTTCCTTTTATACAGATGTTCTTTATGTGGTATGGGTTTTTTTGCAAATACAAATATTCAGCCTATAAGTGTCACCTCTGATTTTGAAATTTCAAATTGGAAATAATCCCATGGTTTAATAAGTTCCCCAAGAAAATACTCAAAATGGAGATCAAATAAATCTAGTTCATGCTAATAGTTCCTGCAGCAGTTCTTCTGACTGGTCTGTGAAATGCTGTTCAACATCTGTGGAAGCTGGCAAGAATGAATCTATTCAAATGTTTGAAAAGGGGGCAGGTTCCTTTGGCCAGGATCCTGCTGGGCTAAGTTACGTCACCTCTGTCTTCCTGGTCTGTGAAGTTGCAGGAGAGAAATGTGAGAAGATGCAGGTATTTCCTCATCCAGAGGCTTATGCACCTCAATTGCATCTCTCCTCCTCCTCCTCGGAAATAAGCATTTGAGACACTGGCTTAAGTTTAAGAGAGAGGTTACTCTGGTTGTTATCTCAAAGAAATACAAATTCAGTGAATATCCTCTCTCTGCCACCAAAGCAATGTGTAAAAAGATCATGGCACAGCTTTCCTGTTCACATACATATCAGTGCATACTCCAGCAAGTGCTTCAGAAGTGTTGAGCAGTCTCCTAACTGCTGTTCTGAACAATCTTAATGGAAACAAGATGATTTAAGGAGACTAGATTATATATGAGAATATGTGAATGTAATATAATACATTGACACAGGCTGCTGCAGAAGTTCAAGTTTAATTTTTGGTAATATTTAATTTTTTACAACAAATTTGTGTATATGATGCATTTTTTCTAATCCTATTGTCTGCAAAAAATGGATACTAAAGGAAAATTCAAAAAAACCCATCAGCCATTGAATAGAAGGTATTTGTTTTTTCCATCATGCATCTTTTTTCTGAAATGTATTTGATATACTAAAATTATTTTCTGTGGCCAAGTATTATAAAGACCACAGTGTTTGTATTTAGTACTAAAGAAGAGGAACACAGTTCTTTTAGCTGTTATTTCTGAGATATCTGTGATGCACACAGATTGATGATCTGTTTAGTATGGATCCCCCAGTATTATGAGATTGAAGTGGATCTATTTTAATACAAAAAAAAAATAGAAAAAATGTAATCCCATTTTTTCCCTTGTTTTTTAAAGGCTGGAATGCACAGTTCCTGCAGCAAAAAGTCCAGGATTTAATATATCCAGTAGTGTTTCTGTTGGACATGGCAAAACACTGTTCAATACATTTTCATACGTGGTAAGCACTGTGACTGAACCTTTATAGTCAAAATTAGCTTCAATATTAACTGGAAGGGATTCCTCATGAGTCCAATCTAGCATGGTAAATTCTGTGTTTCTGTTGGATTTATTGCTACTTCATGGAAATGTTAAAAATTATTTTAAACCCTTGTCTTTACATTTTGAAAATAATTTTATAATCCACTGGTTTTATTTTTGCCTCCCCTCAGAATCCTGTAATAACAAGTATATCTCCCACCTATGGCCCCAAATCTGGAGGAACATTGCTGACTGTAGCTGGAAAATACCTAAACAGTGGGAAATCAATGAGGATTTTTGTTGGTGAGCAACCATGCACTTTGAAAAGGTAATGTACTATCTAAAACACAATGCCTTTCATACTGAAATGTCTTATTAAAAGCCTTGGAGTTAAAAAACCAAACTTAGTCATTTGCTTTCCTCTTCTTGTGTCACTTATTGGGGAATTTATAAGGCAATAAGCATTCAGTTCTGGATTATATCCTGAGTTTACGATATCTGAAAGATTTCTAGAAGCCACTACAATTCCCTGGAAATCTTATTTATTCTGCAATGTCTTCATTAACCTCATTAAAAGGTTGCATATAGAAGTATCAAATCTACTTCTAATGGACAAGAAACTGCTTATTTCCCATCATTTTTGTCACCCCGATTCCCACACACTCCGCCCTCTCTCTTGTATTTGCAAGAGCTGCTGTTCATGCAGCAGCTGCAGTGAGCAGCCAGTGGGTGCAAGTTGCCATTTCCTAGTGCCTTAGTGGGAACCTTACCAGTGTGATAATGTCTATCCCATGCAGAGGAGCATTATTTCTGCACTGCTGTCGATGAACAGCCTACAAAGCAGAGGCAGCATCAGTTTAGGACTTTTCCTGGCATTTAGAAAATTGTTTTGAGGTTTAAGCCAGAATTTATTGTGGCTCTCTACTGGATCCAGTAGGAGCTCAGTCATGAATCTGTGATGTTTTCTGCGTGGAAATGCCTTCAACCACATCTGTATATAAATGTTAAATACCAAGCACAGATTCTCCACTAAGGGCAGACAGGAGTTGTGAATTTGGTAGCCATTCCACCATGGCACAAATCCTACTTGGTTCTGTGCTTTAGGTACAGCAGGGTGATCCCAGAATTGTCACCTCTGTGGACAAGGGCAGAATCTGTGTTCCAGAAACAGGATATCCAGCATCTCCTCTGAAATTTGAGCATCATCTAATGATTATGGAAAGTCTTAGTGGTAAAACTTCACACTTGTGGAGCACGTGGGGAAGCAGTAGCCTATTAGTTAACATCAGAGTCAGGAAAGATGAAATTTATTCTTTACTGCTAAATGATTTATTGTGTTCTCTTGATCAAATCAGCCAAGTCTGACTAAATCAAGAAAAGGATTTAGATATTCAAGTCTTATCAGTAAAAGCATCTTCATCACTTCTGTTCCATAATAGTTTAGGGTTACATTTATTGGTGTCTTCATCTCAACTGGTCAGCTAATGGACAAA
This sequence comes from Vireo altiloquus, assembly GCA_013396875.1. Taxonomy (NCBI): domain Eukaryota; kingdom Metazoa; phylum Chordata; class Aves; order Passeriformes; family Vireonidae; genus Vireo; species Vireo altiloquus. Next base: position 710,614 of record VZRF01003403.1, on the reverse strand, counting down.
TATACAAACCTTTCGGGAATTATTCGAGACATCTACTACAGGGGTGGGATGGCAGCCAGCTCAGATACAGATATTCATCAGGTAGACCTCTAGGTGTTGAACAATATCTGAGACTTACACAGTAAGCATCTCCAGCACTCCTCTTTCTCACTAGCTAAGTTGCCTGGAGACTTCTGTGAAGGTCCAGGCAATTTCTCAGGGCAGGTGTTTCTCTAGCTAAACAGGCAGCTTTCCCCAGTTCTGAGGGCAGCTAGAGCAAGCCTTATTTTTTTTTCCTTGAAGAGGTGTTAAAAGGCTTCCAGATACAGATGAATGAATCACTATCCCTTATGGTGAATCCCACCTTCCTGGAAAGCTTCATAATGTAGAAAATGTCCCTTTTTTCTGATTTGGAGACTATCTCTTACATTCTGTGAGAATGACCTCACTTGGAGGGCCCATGGAAGTTCTTGGGCCCAAATCACTGAGACCAGCTGGCAGAGTTACATTTGCTTCTTCAGCCAGTTGCCACCCTTGTCTCTCATGTGCTCTGCTCCCTGTGGCCACATTTCATTTGCTTCACACTTCAGGATCCTCCTGCTGCCCACTCACCCACTGATCTCAGTGTAGGAGAGAGAGGACTTCCTCTTGACTTCCACAGCCAAGCATGATAGCAAAGGAAAGGTGAATATCCCAGAGACTCTGCTGATGTGCTGAATTCAGCCTGCTCTTCCTGAATTTCCACCTTCTTTCTCCTTCCCCTGCCTGCCCCTCAGCATCTGCTACATCCCACACCAGCACCTTTACTTGAGGCTTTTAACACAAAGTAAGTCCTATGGATTTGAAAGAGGCATTATCCTTTGGTTATAGCAGATCAAGTCATTCTCCTTAAACCTGGAGTGTGCTCTTGTTTTCCAGGCTGGAAGCTGCCTTTGCAGGGCTCAGGGGCTCATGGGGTTGTCACCAGTACCGGAGTAACACCTTCCATCAGGCAAGGTGCAAGTCAACTAAATTAGGATCAATCTTGAGACTAAGCTGTGCTGTTGCAATTACTACCTCATGTCTTGCTTCGTTGTTGCAATTTGATTATCCAGCAGAAAAATCAATGAATTTTTTTTTTACAAACAGATCCTTAGGCAATGGTGGCACTCAGTAAAGGACAGTGTTTTAAACCAAATACATGTTTTATAATTGTGACAAGCAATCTGTTTTCAGTCCTCCCAGCATATCAACGAGCACTGTGGAGTGCTACACTCCAGCACAGCAAATTCCCCAGGAATATCGTGTGAGAATGGAAATCGATGAAGCTATTCGAGACACAAGCAGCCATTTCACATACAGAGAAGACCCTGTTGTTTTAAAAATTCATCCAGCCAAATCTTTCCTTAGGTGAGTAAAATTTTCTTATAAGAAAAGCAAGAAATGAGCAAAGAACAGCTATGCTGCTCAGCAATCTATCAAAAGAAATTGCATTTTTATCTCTATCTGCCATGCCAATTGTTTCTATTATGGTGCAGTTGCAGAGGGCAGATCATTTCCTTTCAGAGGTGAAGGAGAAGGGGGAAGGGCACCTCTTTTTTCTTTGTGATTTCACTCCTAGCTGCTGCTGAGCCTACCTGTGATGTCCTGCTGAGATACCCACTGTACAGCTTAGTGTGTCTCCTGTACTGTGTCTGGACATTACACTGATTGCTGAGGAAAATCATCTAATGTGACAAGTCAACAGACTCAGGAGAGCAAATGGATTTTAAAATAGTCTAAATCCAGTGGCATATAAATATTATGAATATAAATGTATGGTAGTATGTGTGTGTTTTCAAGTGACATATTTATGGTCTCAGTAGCTCTAATCCAAGCCATCTGCCTTTGCCAAAAAAATGTCAGCAGTAAAACAGACTCCTTTTTCTGCACCATTGAAAGCAATAGGTGAAACAAGTTAGTTAGCAAATGCTAAGTACAAATATGCAACCTCTTTTAAAATGCACACATTTGTTTTATACCCTGGCTTATCACAGTTTTAAATTTTTTTCTGTTGTTATAGTAAATGTTAAATTTGTTTCCCAGAAATATGATCTCAATGATCAAAGCTATGTATTTGCATTTGCCCAATATATCCCTAATTCTGGGTTTATGTTATCATTTACTCTAAAATATAATTTGTAATTAACATTACATCATCACAGCAGTTATTTATTGTACTCATCTTCTCTTTTTCTTTTCCCTTTTTCCTTTTTTTTTTTTTTTTTTTTTGGTAAATTTTCCTAGTGGTGGAAGTACAATCACAGTTCAAGGAATCAACTTGAACTCCGTATGCTTTCCTCAGATGGTGATTACTGTACCTAAACTGGGAATGAACTTCTCTGTGGTGAGTCAGTCTAAAAGAAGACAATCTTTTATCTTTTCATCTTGGTGTGGAGAATGGTTGTGAATTTTCAGTTTAAATACTTTGACTTTTGCCTTTGGGGCAAAACTTTGGGGCTTTCTCTGATATTTTGTTGTTTTCTGTACAGACTGTTTTCACTGTATAGGCAAAATTCAAAACAAATTTGAAAGAAAGCTGAGGATAAAACAAGAGTTTCCAAGGAGCCTTTTCCAAAGAAAGAGGGCTATTACGGTATCTGATTATAAGATTTTTATATTTCAATTTAACAATACAAATTCAGTGATTAAACACAGAACAACGCAATGTAGGTATGTCAGATTACATGACAAGTTCAAGCACTTCTGTCATATTCAAGTGGTGACTGCAGATATATATTAAAGAAAGAGGAAGAGTAAATGTGTACAATCAAAAGTATTATTTTTAAGAATTCCTGATTGCCAAAATCCCTGTTGGGAAATCTCTCCTGACTTTGATAAGTTCAACAACGAAGTTTTAAGATGGGTTTGGGCTCTTGCAAATTGGGTATTTCTGCTTAAACAGTGGGTCAGTCAGAGATCTAAGCCTTCTTTTTTGTTGTTCCTGAGTTGACACTACACAGTGTCTGAATCTAAATACAGATATGACCATGTGATCTGCTTTAATTCTTATAAGGCAAAGATGGCATTTGTCACCTAGTTTTACTGAAATGACTTTCTGTAAGATTTTGTCTACACATTTATGTTGTATCTCCAACATTTTCTTGTTCTGTAAGGTTTTTTTAGTCTAACTGAAGCTCAATTGACCCACACTCTTTATGACATGCTACTTACTGTTCATATTCTCATCTTATTTCTAATGATCATCATACACTATTTCCTGAATTGAATTCTAAGTATTAGACCTAGGTTTGCTCAATGCATTTTAAATGGTATGTTTGAAAATTTGCAGTCTTTTGTAGCTCCAAGGTCATCATATTCTTCATGATCCTAATTTGTATAATATTATGAGTGTCGGGACCTGAATTTCCGCAGCATGTAGTCGTGGCTTGTAATTCAATTGGTTCAGATTTTAATCTAAAAATCAGTTCCTTGGCAATGAAACACAGTGTTAAGTGTTATCAAAAAGTCACTTTACCCATCAGTCAGAAAATAAAACCTTTCCATGGAATCTACCAAACTCAAAATTTATTTTGGATTTTGACTAATGCGAGCATAATTATTTCTAAGCACAAAGGATTTTGAAGGAAAAGATCATTGCTGAAATCGGATAAATCAGGTCTTGAGATTTGGCTTTGTGTGGGTTTGAGCAGTCATTTTTTTTTTTTTTCTTAAAGTAAAGATCTTTCATTTGCTTTCTCTGTTCCCCTGTAGGAATATGCAATATTGCTTCTCTTTAGGTCCTGATATTGCATACCTTGTTAAATATTTGGGACTTCTTAAAATCTGAACAGATTAAATTTTCTGAAGTTTTAAAGAATCAAATCTGCTGTGGAAAAGTGACTGGCGACTCCAGGCAATAAACACTGTAGAATTCACTCTCTCCCCCAAATATTGGGGAGCAACCTTGCCTTTGAGCAGTGTTTTGCTTTCATCCTGCCTTTTAACCTGTTGTTGCAAAAAAACATGGACTTAGACAGGCAGAATTATCTCCTTTATTCTTTTTCTTTTCATACTTTGCAGTGTATTTGACATTGGCCAACAAACAAATCTTCTACCACTGCTCAGGTCTGAGAAATTGCCCCAGTGTATGAGCAGGTGTACACAAGTTCATTCTCCCTGCACAAAAGGTGGAATATAACCTCAAATGGATTATAATCCAGAGTGTTTTATACTTTGACACTGCCCAAGCAATATATTTTTGCTCTACTGAAATTACAGGCTTGTGGCACTCAGTTGCCTTCCCTGCCTCTGTGGCAGCCATTTGTTCTGCCACTATTCTCTACCTCAGGCGTATTTCTCAAGGAAGAGTATTAATTCTCAGGTAGAAAGGGAAGATTTTTAAGTGGCAAAACAAGATTGCACTGTGTAACTGAGGAAATTCCTGGTGGAGGATGCCTATGGATGTAGTGTTACCCATCCTGTACTGGAAATTCTGGGCTCTCTGCATGAGATATAGACCAAAAAAAACCCCACATCTCACCCAGTCATTACAAAAATAAACAACAATGAGGAACTATTACCAGCAGGGATCCAGACCAACTATCCCATTTATAAAGGAGAAGACAGGTTGTTGTCCTGAAGAGACCAAACCTAAAATGCTCAAGAACTGCTATAGCTGAGGTTGCATGTGTTTTTGCTCCCTTAGTTTGGGAGAGGAGAGCTGAATGAGTCATTTTTTTAAATTGTTATTTGAGTCCTTTTTCTTTTTAGTTTTCTCTCACTAGTCTCCTCCAAGAAGCTGCTTTTGTCAGCACTCAGAAACTCTGGCTCTTGGGAAAACCAAAGCCAGCACTGAAACACATCCCAAAGCATCAAAGGAAAGTGCAGCTGGGAGGGACCACAAAGGCCTAGCATGGCCCACTTCCCTGCGCCAGGAGCAAATGTACACAGACCACTGCCTAACACATACTTGTTTAGGCTGTTATTAAAGCTCCTCGTGAAAGAAATTTCACAATCTTGCTTAAACAAGCTTTAGAGAGAGCTGCTCTACCTGCTTACCTAGTGGTTTGGAAAGACTTCTTTCTAATAATTAACCCAAATCCTGTGGCTAATTACCTATCTTCTTGTTTAACCCTCTGTGGATACAAGCAACAGATTATCAGTCTCTCCTGCTAATTTTATGTATTTGCACTACATTATGATTTAACCTTTCTCTTTTCCTGTTAACACAACTAAACCACTCCAAATTCTCCTGATAAGTGTTGTTTCCTAGAGCTCTTCTCAATCTTTCCCCCACCTCCCGGGCCCTTTTCCATTTGACTAAAACTGGTGGTGCCCAATTTGAAACAGGTCTCAGCTTTTCCTGTCAGCTCTCTGTCCTCAGGTTCAATTGTGGCCTAGAGTCCTGGTGGAGTCACAGTGTAAGTGGAGGGTCATTTCTGTAAACAGCAGGAGTTGTTGGGGATGCTCTGCATCCCAGAGTCTCAGGGAGCAGGGCCAGCAGACAAGCCCTGGGGCATTTGCTTTTCTCTGCCTCTTTCCATCCCGGTGGAAGAGGTGAGTGGTACAGCTGCTACAAAAGTTTTTCTGGAAGAGCTTCCTGTAAGAAGTACAGTTTCACTGAGACTGAAAAGTTTTTGGGGCAATATGCCACCCCCTATAGAAGAAGCATCAAAGTTGATCTTTTCAGCTTTCATTGTTTGTAGTTTAGTGTTTTTGAAAATTTTTCTTCTATAGGGCAAAAATGCCTAGTTTCCATTTTACAGTTTTCTTTTCATATTTATTTAAATTTCCTTAAAATTGTTCAGTACTGTGTTCACACCAGTTGTGTTTATATTACATTCTATGTTAACACTGTCAAAATAATACATTTTGCCTTCTTTGAATTCATTTCAGTGGGTGATAAAAATGTATTGAACCTTATGTTTCAATAATTGCAATGTATTTCCTTTTAATTTCTATTTCATGAGTTCTTTTTTTCATTTGTTCTGATTAGGAAAAAAAGTAGGAATTCAGGCAGCACTACATAAATTCCTCAGAGCTCTAGAGAATGCATAGGAATACAGAAACCTTCTCACTTCTGCTCACATATCCAGTTCCTGTGTGAGGTACACAAGCAGGGAAGCAGCTCGTTCCCTCCTTTCATTGTGCCTGTCAAAAAAATCTGATGCATAGTTTGGAATGGTGTTTGATCAGGAACATGTGCTCTTAGTCGTGCTAGATGATTCTTCTGCTTCTGAAGCACTTGGGAATACTGTTTTCTCTTTGAAACCTGTACTTCGCATTGATTCCTCCATAGTGAACAAGTGGTCATTTGGGGATTCTTTGTGGTAGCATTTTTAATATTCCATCTATTAACTGATTTGTATATATATTCCCACTGCCTAATCTCTTCTAACAATGAATGTCCCAAGATACGCAAGGCTGCAAAACTAAGGAGAAGCATTTTTTAATCCATGGCCTTCAAAAACTGACCATGTAGCTATGCAAGATCTTCTCTTTCCACAGATTTTTAATTATCTCTTCAGTAAGTAGTCTTTTGAATGATCTTCAGCATTTTGTAATTTCTCCCTGCTAGGTGCCATTTCCTGCTCTTTTGCAGGAGAATTTTAAAATACTCTAAAGTTTGTTCAATGTTTACAAGTCTGTAAGTAATCAATACTTACATCCATCAAGATGCTTAGAATTCAGCAGTGAGTATCTACTGTAGCTGTATTAAATAATGATAAAACAAATTCCCTGTAAATTGTGGGTAGTGAGTGTGTTGAAATGAAGACATTCATGACTCCCTATCCAAAGACACCTAGGCTTGGATCCTCTATCTGTCTTGATTCCATGCCACAATGCTGCCACAGAAGCCCACAAAGGGGAACTATTTGTCTTTCTTTCTGTACAAATCTGTATCTCATGCACATCTCCTGCCAAGGAAAGAGTACAGTAGGGGATGTCAGGGAAAAGCCACTGTGGGAAATCACCAGGGTGCCAGGGATGTAGTGCTACAAGGTACATTGACCATCCACAGCCCAGGGATGAATTTGGACTCCCACTCAATATTAGTCGTGTTGTGCAATGGGCTGGCTCTCAGACCCAAGAGCAAGAGAGGTTTTACTTCACCTTCTGGTCCAATAATTTGACAGACTAGAAGTATCATCTCCCATGCCTTCATCCAAGAAGACAACCAAAATCAAAATGCAACCAATCCATCAGGATCATTCATTGTACTACCTGAAATAGCAGCAAAAGCCAATGAATTCTCTGAGAAACCCTCAGGATACACTGCTTGAGTGTCAGTGCTTTACACAGAAAAGTCTTCTGAATGGGCTTCTCTTCACGTTGAACCTGTATTCTCTTGTCTTTCTATTGAGAAATCATCCTTTGGCAAAGATGGTTGGAGAGTCTCCAGGTCTCTCTTTAACTTCATTCATCTTTCATTCTTCACAGGAACTCCAAAAGTTTACTTCTTCCGAAAGAAAAATTGGCCCTTTTCTTCTTTCTGAGAGCTGCAGATGCTGTAATACACATCCAACCGCCCCTCTCCAATCTGGGTCAGCTGCTGGGAGACCTCTGGAACTCAGAGATCCTCCCTCATACTTTTCCTGTTTTTCTATCAGATGAAAAAAAATTGAATTGGGCACTGAAGTTCAGGTTCTGTAGGTCAGGTTTGAATTAATTGCCTCAAGGGTCATATTTTACAAATGAAACAAGAATACATACCTTAAGTGATGAGTCATATGCATTGTGCAATGGATTATTATTCCCTTTGGGGTATAGCATTTACTTATGCTTGTGAAATGCTCCATAATTTTTATATTTTTTCTTCCTCGTTGTCTTCAGATGTAGATTATAGTCACAAGAAAAATGTAGGCTTAGCTTTTAAGGTGAATATACTTTAAAGCCTAATTAAATAAAAGTTAAAGGTGCTGGGTGATAGGCAGTATCTTAATTGAGAAGGCTATAGATTGAATTAGGGGGTTTTTCTTAGAGATCTTCAATCCAATATTTCTTGAAAACTAAACCATCATATTCTTCAATTGCTAAAACCAATTTTAAGGTAAAAATGTCATGTCAAATCATGTACCAATAAGGGCATTGCAAATAAGATTTTTGTTGACCTTACCAATCAGTCACATTGCATCCCCTCCAAAGAGTATTATTAGATTTTTATCATTTTCTGAAAGCTTCTGCTTCAGAGACCAGCCTGTTAAAGTAAAGTATCTGATTCTAATAGATAGCCACAAACAATGTTACAAATACCACTGCTATTCATTTAAGGGACATCACTAATCTACAGTAGATAAAGAGTCTAATGAATTTACATTAATCAAATAAATATAATGATTACTTGGGACATACTTGGGTTTATAATTATATATATTTTAGTGATCCTTTTTAAGAATCGACACAATATGATAGATATCTTAATGAATGTTCATATATCATGGAAAAGTATGGCTTGATCATCCATTATACTAATGATGCATCTTATTATTCCCATACTAATTCAAATTAATTTCTAGCTCTATGTGATAGAACAACGCTTGAGATATGGTCAGTGGTGTATAACAAGGTATTCAAAAGAACAGTCTGATACTGTAAGCAAATGGAGCAAAAATCTGCCTTGCCTTGTGTCCCGCAGTTTACCTTTTTGATGTGGGAGTTACAAAAATATTTCTGAATTTCTGCTAGGAATCTAAATGGGCTGTTAGATACACAGATGCAAGTCCCATTAGCATCACAAAGAGCTCCACCAAGTTAACTGAGTGCTGAACTCATAGCTCACAGACATGTAAGAGTTCTAAAACTGTAATGCTTAGAATGTTGAAAATATTTCCCTTGGCAGATTCAAAATTTCACAATATTATTCACAGAAACATGAATTGCTGTGGTGATAACAAAAAGCCTTGATTTCTAGATAGCTAATTTAATCTCACTTTTCAGGCTAATGTGGGTAGATAGCTGATACAGCCTGAGTGGTTATGTCACTGATTTGAAAGAGCAAAATTACATTGCATTAATTTAAACTAATTTCACAGCTCCTTCAGGCAGCATTTGATAATGAGAACAAATTTAATTTGAAAAACAAAACAGAAAAAAATATATTTTGGCCCTCTCTGCATGTACAAAGGTATTCAAAAGCATTGCTGATCTTCCAAGGAAATCTATTGTAGAACAAATATAAGATTTATGACGATGAGGAGCTTAGCCCCATTCTTACTGGGACACATGTCAGACACGCTATTTTATATTTTTTTAAAAAAATAAAAAGTTTAATCTGCTCTCAGGACACAGTGCACAGGGGACTACTTACAGAAGATTTGTACAGTTGGAAGAGAAATACTTCTGTGGAGCTGAAGCAACTCTGTTTGTGCCAGAAGTCCTTCAACCATATCCTTGGTAGCAGCATGAAAGGCAGGCAGAGAAGGGAGTACACGAGACAATCATGTCAAAGAAGCCACTCTGAGGTTTGCATGGTGCAGCCCAGCACACACTGTGCCTCCCACTGGTGTTTGTGGATGTGCTGTTGATGTTATAAGCAAAGTAGTCCTGTAGAAACCTTCACAGCCCAGACAAAGGTGACTCTTCTAGAGCACTGTTAATCTGATTAAAGCTGTTGTCTAAAGTGGATCAAATGAAACCCACTCTAGATGAGCTGTTGTCCCTCTGTCAACTGCAAAGACAGTTTAGATGAGTCCTGCATTTTGTACTGGATCACATCCCCATAGCACAAAGCATCCTCTAGAAGGTCTTCTGTTTTGAGGGGCAAACATCTCACCCGTGCTGGTCCAAGATACAGTGCAAAGCATGTCCCACAGTCAACACTCTCAGCAGGAACTTGCGTGACTCTGTACCACGGCACCAAGTGCCACACATCTGGGGCCTTAAGTATACATTTTTAGAAAAAACACACTTTGCTGAGCTTCTGTGGCCCAGAATCCACAGTGGCTTTGGCTCTAAAGTCCTTAAAGTCCATAGTGCCTTTCTGGAAACTTAGCAACTTGGCTACACTGTGGATAAACAGTGCTTTACTTCTGTTTTCCACTGTTCCAGTTAGTGTTGTTGCCTTTTACCTTTGTCCTCTGCTCCCTTACTTTGGGAGTGAAAAAGGAGAAATCCATGTTGCAGTCACTGTGACAGGCTGGGTAAGCTGAACTATGGCTGCTCAGTACACTAGGCTTGCCTCCTCATGGTCCTTGGCTTTGGAAATCATTTTCCATTAATTATCTGCAAAATATTTACATTAAAAGTGCTGTGAACAATCAGGCCAGGAAGCTTGTTTACTTGAACATTTCCTCAACAAGAGTGCAAACAACACTGACATGAAGTTTTTATACTTTTCTCCCAGCTCTACATAAATGTGGTGTAGCACTGATCAGGATTTTGCTTTGGTTAAAGAAGAACAAGACCCTTGGTGTTTATTTTTTCAATATACGTATATTGTTAAAGAAAGTTGCATTAATCAGTGACTTCCTATGCATGTACATACTGCAATTACCTCTTTTTTTTTTCTTATAGGCCTGTAGCCACCGCTCTAGCTCAGAGATAATCTGCTGTACAACACCTTCACTGAAAGCTTTCAATCTCCAACCACCCTTTGTAACCAAAGTGTTCTTTATTTTTGATGGTGTCAGCTCCCTGTACTTTGATTTTGATTATGTAAATAATCCTGTATTTAAGCATTTTGAAAAGACAGTGTTCATCTCAAGAGGCAACCAAAATGTTCTGGAAATTAAGGTAAGAAATGCTGAAATAAGTTTTTCGATTATTCGCAAGTGCACATCAGCAGCACAGCATGGAACAGACGTTTTGATGAAATAAAGGAAACCCCAAGGAAGCAAGGGCAGAGAGAGCACTGTGTTCAGTACTGCATTCACCCAAGCCCAGTTGTCACAATTTAAAAGATGCAAAGCTGAAAACAAAGATGTATGTACCAGGGTAGTTGTTGGCATCAGGTGATGTGGGAGAGGGGCTTTCCTTGTCCTCATGGGAGGACCATGCTGCATCAGCTTCTGGTTGCAGTAAGCTGCACCACCAGTTCAGGATTAACATGGCCAGCAGCCCAGAACCTGAAGTATGTGGTCTGTGCACAAGCCCTGGCTCTTACTGTCACATGGTTTTGTGTTCTTCCTCACAAAAGATGTGGTCTGGCTTCGTTGGGTCTCTTGAGCTGAGGGAAATTCTGGCCTGTGCACAAAATCACTCGTGAGGATCAGTCACTGCTGTAGCCTAAATATTTATGGATCCATGAAAAATGCAAAGTTGATGCTGAATTCCTCTTCAAAGAGCACTGAGAATAACCTACATAGCACTGAGAAGCATCTCTTAGGAATTCGGGGCCCTCGAAGCACAGGTCGCTCTCTACCACAGCAAGGTGGAGAAAGTTTAATCCATTTTGCGAGAGTCCAATTTCTTGAAATCTAGTTTTTTCTGAGTTAGAGTATTGAATAGAAAAGGTACAAATATGGGTATTTCTATTTACAATGAATGCTTATGAAAATTTATTGGTATTTATATGTTATTTGCATAGATATCTATAATTTATATAAAACATGATTGATAAAAATGTTTTATGGAAGACAATCAGTCTTAATGCTTGGGTCATCTCTTCATGTCACTGCTGCATAGCTCTGTAAGCCAAAACTTCTCCCCCAACACAATGAAGAAATCTTGAAGGCCCTGAGGTCTTTGACTCCAAGATGGCCCAGCGAGCCATCTTCTGGGCTACAAGGCATCAGGATTACTTCAGAGTTCCTGACAGCCATGCTGAGTTCCAGTCAAACTCTGAATATTAATCCATCTCTGCAAAGTTTTTGGGGCAAATAGCAAAGAATAATTGGTCTGATTTTTACTTTGTAAGAAAATTGCTTTTTCTCCTTGGAGCTGTTTGGCCATACTATCACTCCTTCCTCACTGCAGAGCAATTCTCTTGCTCAGTTATGGAAAAACACTAGGAAGACTTCTGGTGTGCGGGTCAACAGAGATCTGGGAATATATCGCTGCTGCATGGCTCAGTGCCTCTGTGCAATGACAGCAGTGTTTTGCAGTATTTTTCAGGTCATGCATATCAACCAGTTGGAAAGAGGACTAATTTGAGAAAAATCTCAGAATAATGTAGATTGGAAGGAACCTCTGGAGGTCTTCATAATCTAACCCCATTGCTCAAAACAGGGCTAAACTAAAAATTAGGTCAGGCTGCCTATGGCTTTGTGTAAATGAGTTTTGAAAATCTCCAAGAATGGAGATTCTACAGATTTAAGACACCCAGCTCCACTAGTCTTGCATTTTGTGTCTTATGCTTGAGCTCCCCTCCTAGCTCAGTGACCCTCTTCTGTACTTCTTCCAGTTTGTCAATATCTCTCTTTTTCTGTGGGGTTCAAAACTTGACACAGTTCTCAAGTGGCTTCACAAGTCCTGACCAGAGCAGAACAATCACCTTCAATCTACTGGCTTTGCTGCTGCTAAAATTTGTGTACAGCTTTTATCACTTACGTGGCATCCTGCTGCCTAATTTCACATTATGGTCCAGTATATCAGTTATTTTCCCAAGTTTGATGCCTTCTGAAAGCTCAGAGACAGTGCATCCTATCCTTTTGTCCAAGTTGTCAATAAAGATTTTAAGCAGTATTGGTCCCAGTATCAGCCAGTGACAAATGAAGATTTGATCACTGTCCAATCAGTTTTCCACCCGTAGGCCATCCATCCAGTCCATACCATACAAAGTTTTTTTCATTGCTAGGAGAGATCGTGTTGCAAAACTTGCTAAAAGCAAGGTCCACCTGTCCAATGCTCTCCTTTCATCTAGAGAGCTGGTCCTGTCTGCATAGGAGGTTGGTCAGGCAAAACACACTCTTGGAAACCTGTGCTGACTGTTCCAAATCGTGTTCTTGTCCTTTCTCTACCTGGAAATGCTTCCATGAGGACTTGCTCCATGATCTTCAGAGACACTGGGTGTCAAAAATTAGTTGGTGTTTTTAACTCTCTACTTTGTTTAGTCTTTTATTCTCCCTGAAGAAATCTCTGGTGCTGTTTATTGCTGGGGAAAAAAACATTTAGATAAGAAAGGCTGACTGAGGACCGTGGTAGTGACAACTGACCAAAGTCACAATGTTATAGTATTGACCCATAGTGATGGCACCCAAGGCAGATGTCTCCCTAAGCCTAACATCCTGGTCATTTCCTGACAACCAGCTGGAGAACGGCATTAGTGAAAGCTGGTCTCCTAGAATGGAGCAGGGACAGGCACCAACTTAACATCTTCCTCTAAATAGAATTAGTTATAGTGGGGTGCTTCTATCAAAACAATGAGACCACTTTCATAAATTATAGTCAGGAGCCAAAAGAGCATTACAAGCCATATTGGCAACACTTTTCCCTTGCCCCATACCCACATTCAAAAATACACACACACAAGTTTACATGCCTCATGATCATATTTTGTGCAGTAATTAAGCAAGCTCAGCATGAAATTAAATGGCAGCTTGCTTCAGTGAACAGTCTGTTCTACCAAACCAAAGTTCTTTTATCTCTTTCTTAATTAGTTTCAGAGGGGTGGAGGGAGCTTTTATCACAAGTTTTTCAATCTAACTAATCTAGTGTGACATATTTGGCTTTCATCAAATGACAGTGGGTACTGACTGAAATGTTCTGTTTGGTTTCCCCTGATGACCACAAGATGTTTTTGCAAGAAAACGTTATACACAAGAAAACATTAGGTTTTCTATTTAAAACACAGTCCGGGCACTGTGTGCCACTAATGCCAGTTCTCCTTGTCTTCAGTGCCAGCCTCTCAACGTCCCACATCATCACTGTCTTCCTCTGCCAAGTACGTGGCCCTTTCAAGTCTCTTGGTGCCCGCCATGCCCCAGTCAGAGGGGTCATGACAGACTGGCTTAAGACAGCTCTCTGCTTCAACACCAAGAAGACACCACTTCAGAAGTGCTCCCATCTCCTGCCTGTCTTCTGTCAGGGCAGGAGAAATTCTGTTTCACTGCTGAGTCTGCTGAAAACGACAGGGTCTACTTGCTGCCTCCCCCAGAAGCCACTGATCCAGACCTGCAAGCTGGGCTGCTGACAGTCCAGAGCATCCTAGCCTTGAAAAAAAGCCAAAACAAACTAAGCAACAAATAAATCAGAAAAGCATCTTTTTTCAGTTAGCCCAGAGGCCTGGCCTCTTCTGGGGTTGTGACTGTGTTCTAAGGTGGTGCAGGGACTCTGCATTATTCCAGAGGAGACCTAGGCATGGGCCACCAGTAACTAAAGTGTATTTATTAATATAAATCTTCCACTAGAGAAATACATAGCACAGTTGTAATTCAATGTGTAACAACTGGCATGCTACACAGCACATCTGAGATCCTGGCTGTGCTCTGGCACTTCTGTCTTAAAACTCAGAGTAGGACAAGACTTACTAAATTGTCTACTCTATCCGTAAGCCAGTGCAACACATTCTTTATGAGACAATCTTGAGGAAATCTTCTTGCCTATTTATAGGCCACTCTATTGTCAATCTTCTTTCACATCACATAGGAAATTGTTATTCTCAATACCTGGTCCAAAAGAGACCAATATGGAAACTGTGGTATTTCCGAGCAAGCTGAAGAGGAACCTCTGCGGCTGCAGAAATTACTCATTTTTCCCAAGTCAACCTTCTCACTCTGCTTAGGAACTTCAAAAATGCTTCTGACACCAATCTCAAAATTTCCATACCTTAGTTTGTGGTTCTTCTGCTTCTTTTAGACTTTTACCCAAGTTATTCCCATCTTTAAAGTTGTGAGGTGGTTGTGTTATCAGATTGAGTTGCAACAGCTACTCTGTACAGTAATGAACTTCTCCAGCTTGCATTCAAGGGCATTGCTCACCACGACGGGGGTAATACACATTTGAAAAGAGGAAATATGTTTTTCCAGTTCTCACAGGAGCCAGTTTCCTCCTTTTATTAAAATTCTAGGAAAATTCTGTTGTCCTGAGAAAAGGAAAACCACTGCTGAAAGAGTTTTGAAACTGTTAATATATTTAGATATCATAGTGAATATATTTGAAGCTATAATATATTAATGGTAATGTAATGGTCATAGTAAGTAAAAGCTACCATCTTTATAACTGGCTAAGGACCACCTTAGGAAACATAAGTATGATTTTTTTTTTTCATTCTTCCATCAGTTTTGGTGGAGAAAATATTTTAGGCTTTGGTGTAGAAGAAGAGACCACTCAACTACTCTTTCCAGGATAATATATTTATCCTGAAGATGGAGAATTAAATTCAAATCTTTTGACATGGATAATTCAGAGGAATGATTTGAACATGATCAGCTCACAATCTGATACAAGTCTCCATACTAATAAGCAGTAAGCTTTCACATGGTCCCTGGCCCAGGAATATTTTCTTACTTAACACGAAACAGAATGGCTTCAACTAGACAGAAGATAGAGTGCAAATGGCCAGCAATTAAAAAGCATTTACCTGATTGTGGCTTTGCCATCAAAATAGGACATTAAACTGGCTCTCCTATACTTTTATTACAATTTTCCCAGGGTTCAGTCTCATTCTGCTGCAGATCTAAAACATAGCCCAAAGTAAGATTATTTTTTGCCCCTCAGAATGGGATTCTTGTTTCTTTTCCAATATACAAGGCTTCACAGCAGTGTCAGCTGTGATGCCTTCCTCCCCTCTCATGGAAAACTCCCAGATCCTGCCCATATAAATAGCTTGTATTACTCCTATTCTCCCTTTTCCCCTTCTAATCCCCCTTAATATGTCTCTTCTTTTATCTTGAGCTGGGTTGTACATGGCATAGGGCAGCTTCTTAAATAGAGATGCACTCCTGAGCACAAAAGATCCTAAACTTGGCCTTTGGATTCTACTGTCACAATATCAGATGGAATAATTTTTCACCCAAGTCTGGGATGCAAGAGCAGGTTTTCTGAGGAAGAAGTGTACTTTTCATGCTCTCATCTTTACCAAGCTTTTTTCCTTTTTGGTCTGTGGAACATGATTTTAACAGATTTGTGTATTATTAAAATCAATTACTTCTTTTTGAAAGCTTCACTTCTGCTACCATAACCACTTGCAAAACAAAATGTTTGAGATGCCTTTAGCTTGTGGATAATATAATGCTGGTTTTGTGTAAACAACAGCATCACATAATGTCTTTTCTTGCACAAATTATGCAAAAAATCTAAACAGGACCAACATGATTAATCCCTCCAACATTTACATTTTTAGAAGTCTATATGAGTGTTAGTGACAGCAGATTTTATCTATAAACTTTACAATCCTACACTGGCCCGTGTGTCAAAGTCCCATTTATGTGAAATAACTCTATACATGCATATTGACAGGACAGTGTAGATTCTCATTAGTCTTTTAATTCACAATTTATTTTCTATTAAAAACATTTTCCAAGCTTGTAACTACTTAACTTTTATGATACGGTTATGTAATATGAAATTGATTTTTTTTTTCCAAGGGAAATTATATTGATTCAGAAGCTGTTAAAGGCGAGGTGCTGAAAGTTGGAAATAAAAGCTGTGAAAACCTTCTCCTGCAGTCAGAATCAATTCTGTGTACGGTTCCCAGCGATCTCCTGAAATCCAACAGTGAGCTAAATATAGAGGTGAGGCAACTACACCACACATGAGACATTAATGCCATTTTTATTATCATTCACAGTGTCACTATTGAACCAATAAACTTTAAGCCTAAATAAAATTTAAGCCTAAGCCTGTGCTTACAGGGATATCTCTATCCCTGTTTGTTTTGGATGGAAATTCAAATAATATCAGCTATTTTAAAATAAATATGATCATCATTGTTGTTATTACCTGTTTGTAGAGAGATTTTCTGGAGCCTTAGGCACAAAGTAGGACCTGAACTAAGCACAGAAATAAAATTATAGTTATTAATCCAAACACAAGAGGAAACATGTGGGGAAGAATGAGAAGCTATAATGGAGTAGTTTTAGTTTGGAACTCACAAGTCCATTTTTCAATAAAAAATTCTGCTGCAGTCAAGAGGATCAAATCTTTCCTGAAAGATTTTTTTTTCTGCATTTTATAATTTAATTTCAATTATTTTTGTAAGGAGACACTTAGGAAATGTTTCAGTCATTGCTTTAAAGGTGGTCTCATTAGAATCATTCAGTGTGCTACTTCAAATTTAAATTGTAGACATACTGATTTATAGATTAATACATAAATCTTTCAATGCATTTGTATTTTTTTGAATATATAAAAGAAATTGGAATGGGATTACCTTTAAACTATGAAACTGCACTGATTCACTGCAAACAGTGGAGACTTTGTCAGTCATATAAGTGTGGTTAGGATCAAAGTCTGTAAACTCTTTGAAGCAGGGACATCATTTTTTTCTCTGTCGTTATGGCATTCATCTCAACAGGACTCTGGACTGTGAATGATATTCCTATGTGCTACTGCAATCTAAGTAAATATTAATAACTAATTTGATTTATTAATATGGTAACTAGTAATTTATTTTAATATTAATTTCTTTTTCAAAGTAAGTATTAATTATCCTGGATATATCAGGCAAACTATAAAATTATAAAAAACTCTAACTTTGGTGTATGTCTCCCAGACTTCTAAGTGCCTAGTTTCATATAATACTTGTGCACAGGTTGCATTCAGTTAATGAATGTTGTATTTTTGCATATGCAACCAGGACTAACACTGCATTCGATTAGTTTTACTATGTGATATTTTCTTAACCTCTAAGAAACAGATATGTGGGACATATTTCATGCATGGAAAAGAACAAAACATAAAGGGGTTAAATAAGGTTTCTGCTTGTTTACTGGCAAGGAGACTCAGAAATTGTAGTCTGCTCAGTGAAGAAGAAAATTTGCTCTTTTGACGGGCAAATCCATCATTACAGTACCCAGAGAGATGAATTCCACAAGAGGAAGAGAAAAGATGGCCAAACGCATTCCAACTGACTGAGCTAGTGCTGTGTGACCTAAAACAGTTTTTCCCTGTTAGCTGCTTGGTGTTTGTTTGGTTGTTGATTTTTGGGGTTGGTTTTTTTGTTGTATTTTGTTTCCTTAAACTGTCAGCAAGCTAGAAGCTGGCAAGGGACAGGCTCACGTGACCTTGGGAACTAAAATGCAAACATGCTGTCAACAAGAGAGTGAGTTTGATGTTGCAGCATATATATGCCAGAAGGACACCCATTAAAGACAGCTGAGCTATTTTTTCAATGTACATCTCAGCCCATGTATCCATAGGCCCATTCCATGCACTATATAAGTAAAAGTATGTCTTTAACATTTTGAATTAGCATTTGGTAACAATGGCCCTGTTATCCAGAGTGCATGTGAGTACGTGCTCTGTGTGTGGTGTATAAAATACAGAGTTGTGTCACTACCAGAGCTCTTGAAGGTGAGAAATGAGTCACGAACATGTAGATCTGTTTTCGTGTACACCAATATAACAGTTTCTCTGTTCCCAGTGTCTTATCACAGTACAGCATCACAAAACCAAGATTTAATACATATGGGACATATCAGCTTTAGTACTAATAATCTAGTTCATGGTTGTCTTTGGAAATCATTACACTATTTTTTTTCTTTTTTATTTCAGTGGAAGCAAGAAGTTTTGTCAACAGTTATCGGAAAAGTGCTGATCCGGCAAGATCAGAATTTCACAGGACTAATTGCTGGAATTCTTTCAACATTAGTTTTAATTTTTATCTTTTTAGTGGTTTTCTTCTGTAGAAGGAAGAAGAAACAAATTAAAGGTCCATCATAGTCAATCCCATCAAATAATTATATTATTATATCTTATATTTTAAAAACTGACATAATTTTATGCTTTGCTTAACTGTCACGCACTGCCCTGTTGTAACCTGTCAGCAGAGGTTTCACAATCAAGTCCCAATGTTTAGTTGCATTTCAGTGCTTGGCAAGAGCCTGAGCTGGGTGAAGGGCCACATTATGCCTTAAGCAGAAGGATTTTGGAGGAACTCTGAGCTATTAGGAAAACTTAGTAACTTCTCTTCCCTAATCAGCTTTGGAAGAGGGGATGAGTAAATGACATGCATGGAATCAGGAGTACTTCAGCTTCATCCAGTTGCCTTGCATTCCTCCAGGCTGTGCCTGAATTGTGCCAGACACAGAGCACTGCAGTCTCCTGGTCCTTTTTCACCCCAAATCAGGAACTTGGTCAGATTCTGGTTCTTCTCTGGCCCTGTGTTTGGGTTTCCTTCCAGTGGGAGCTTCCATACTACGAAAGGTGGGAGGAGAAGGGGACCCAGTGTATAACCAAGAGTTGCCCTGATGCACTGTCACAGTTAGACCATGAAGCTGGCCTTGAAGTCTTCAAAGCTATCTTTGATCTTCCAGTATGGCTAAGAGTGGGTCTTGAACACAAGATTTTTTTAAAAAAAATCTTGCACTGTAAAAACCGCTCTAGTTCAAGTCCTGCACATCTGCCGCAGTAACAACCTGAGCCTCTTCCCAGCAGAGCAGAACATCTAAATTTAAATAAATAGATAAGTCAGTTTTGGCATTCCGAAAACCTGAGGGTTTTCTAAAATTTCTTTCTCCTCCCCCTTCAGATCTGGGAAGTGACCTAGTTCGTTATGATGGCAGAGTGCACACTCCTCACCTGGACAGGCTGGTGAGTGCAAGGAGTGTAAGTCCAACAACAGAAATGGTTTCAAGCGAATCTGTAGACTACAGATCAACTTTTCTAGAAGGTAAGCCTCTATTAGGAATCTGTATGGAGGCTATTTTATATGTCTTGATTTTCGTGTGTCTTCAGATGATAGCTATTTTGATCAGTATCCTGATTTCAGTTTCTTATCTGATTTGTCTGTGTCTGCATTTTTGGGACTCTGATGTGTTCGCAGGCTTGCTATTTTAATTGAGCTTCTCAGGTGCTTTCCAAGATTAAGGTGCAAAGCATTTTTACTTTTATTCAGGGTGAAAGAGTAAATAAAATACAATTAGTAAAAACTCTCTATAAGTATACTGCACGAGTTATTAGGAACTAGTGTCTATAGTGTTTCTGTGTTGTCATAAGATCCATCACACCATGCACAAATCCACTCTGAAGAGACAGATTTTAAGAATAACATCAAGTGGCTGTAGGTTTAATGTGTCTCAGTGGCTTCGTACTGTTATAATAAAGAAGTTCTGTTGGCCCAGCAAGGGACTTGGAGTTTTGTAAACTGTTATTCTTTTGTCTGCTAATGCCCTTCCTGTAAAATGGGACATTGTATAATGCAGAAATGTTCACTTTAAAACTTAAGCTGAAAGGATATGAAGACCATGACAAATTGAATGGAGGTCCATGTGCACCATTATGCCAGTCACAGGGAAGAACAATCCTATGCTGAATGTATTTTTGTGCCATATAATATGATTTTCAGGTGGGTGTACTTCAGAAGAGCAGTCTGCTACACTTACATTGTGCTAGACTGAATGCCACCTTTAACACATGTGGAGACCATGTTCTGTGATTACCATTAAAGAGTCTTTATCTATTAGGAGTTACCACATCATGGTCTGTGAGGTATCACAGATATTTGTTAGTCTTGGTATAGACATAGTCTTGTACTGTGTCAGGTACTGCTCTGTACTGCGTAATAGGAATAACTCCAAATCTTTATTCCACCTTTGCAAGCCCCAATCACAGAGCTATTTGAGAGAGAGGCCTGTTCTCAGCTTCCCATAGCATTCTTTAATGGCTGCCACCAGCTCATACAGGAACTTTCTTGACTGAAAAATTTCCAAAGGGAAAGGAAAGCCCATGCCACTGGTTAGAAGGGAAGGTGGTATGTGGGAGAAAAGTATGCAGAGATCCTTGGTGGAAGGTAAATCCACAGTGGTCCTGAGGTCACTGTGTACTGGCAAAGCACAGTGGAGAGCACATTCAAGAAGGGGATGCATTCACCTGATGTTCCTGTAGCAATGTTTATGTCAATATTATCAAAGAATAAAATAAAAGAAACACTAGAAAACATGCAGGTTTACATTTAGCAGCTTCAAAAATTATTTTGCAGCCATGGTTAGTTTACTGTGTTTATTAAATAGATATTTGCCCTTAGTTACAAATAAACTCATTTGTAAGGGTAGGAGTTGGTATTTTTGCTCCTGTATAAAATAACAGTATTTCTCAGGACCCAAAGTGATAAAAGCACTTTATAAAAATTTCACAAGTTTTATGCAGAAATAAATAAAGCATGTGTATACAATATTTTTCCCTGTTGTAATAAAATACATGATAATTTCAGATGGTAAATTTACTTCCCCTTTTTTTTTGTTTTTGGCTCTAGACTAAATTCAGCTCATTGACTTCACTGAAATAATCCCAGACTGAAACTGGTATAAATGAAACATAGTTCTTTCATTCAGTCACACAAAATACTAGGAAAAAGGTTTTAAACAAAATCAGTTTGAAATACCTGAGCAACATGCTGTTGATAAAAAAAAAAAATCTCACATAGATACTGCTGGATTTACTGAAATATTTTAGTTTCTGCTATTTCAGATGGCTCATGTTATTTTCATGAGTAGCACCAACCGTATTATCTTCAGCAGTTACAGGAAATGAATCACCTCTAGGCATTTCCCTGGTTGAATATTTACCATTGAATAAATATAGCTAGTCACCAGCACTTGGGAAACCTCCGTGAAGTTCCCTACCAAATTAGAACATGACAATAACAAAAGTTTTCATGTTTTTAATTGTTCACTGCCTCCTCCTCCCATATTGCTGTCATTTTTCTGTTTTACTCTTGTTATTCCCATTTACTAGAAATGCTATAACCTCTGTTTGGCAAGAAGTGACAAGGCTTCATTCTATCCCTTCAGAAAAAGTGGAAGATTTTCCATTTACTTTCATAAGAGTAGGGCTGAGACAAGCATAAGTTTCTAGTGACATGGTTTTCCTGGAGGTTGGCAGATTACCAAAGCATATTTTCATTTTCCCTTTGTGACCAAAACTTCTGTAAAGCCAAGCCACTTCCAAACTGATAAAATCAAACCTTGCTTACCAATGCAATAAAACTCTTCATTTTTCAAGGAGAAGTCTGAAAGGATTATAACAGTTTCTGTTCATCTTTCAGATCAGTTTCCAAGCATGTCTCAGAATGGATCATGCAGACCTGCCCAGTATCCTCACTCTGACCTCTCCCCGATTCTGTCTAGTGGAGACTCAGACTTAGCCAGTCCACTTCTCCAAACTAATGTCCACATTGACATCAGTGCCTTAAATCCTGACCTGGTCAAAGAAGTGCAGCATGTGGTTATTGGTGCCGACAGTCTGATTGTTCACTTCAGCGAAGTAATAGGAAGAGGTGGGTACTGCAACTACTCTTCTTTTTGCACACCCATTTATTATAAACCATTCTGAATAAGCTGTCTACAAAGCTTTTTTAAGCTTTTTACCTCTTATAGCATTGCATGCCATGCACTGAATCAAGGGGGGACTGAAGGGGCTTTCCTTTGAAGTCATTGCATTTGACAGTTAGAGAAGACACCATCAGGAGAAAGGAGTCTGCCAACTAATGAAGCTCTTTTGAACTCATGGACTTGATGGTTTTGCACCAGCTACCTCGATCTCACCCTTTTCCAGGCTACAGAAAGCTCAGCCACGGCTTCTGATTCATGAGGCTGTGGTATGTGAGTCTGCTGCAGGACATTACGTGAAACGTCAGGCACACACCTAAATGGCAGGGGATGCCGAGGCAGGAACACAAGTGACCTTAAACGTGGAGCCCATTATCTGTCAGGTTTGCTACATGACACAGGAGACTCCTGTGTCTCCTTCCATACAGTGAATGTCCCCACGGCCCAGGGGAAATGCCCACACCCCTTTTCCCTCCACAAGTTTCTCTGAGGAATTTTCTGCTTGTTTCCTCCCAGCAAATGCTCTTCATTCCACCTCATTCCTCCCTCATGCCAGCTGCAGAAATATGTAGCTCCTGATTCACTTTCCCTTAGTTTTGTCACTGATTTATCAAGTCTCCCATTTTTCTAAATTTTTCTCATCACTCCTATTCCTCTACATCTTCGTAAGCAAGTTCCCTTCACCTTTCATAGTCCAAGCCAGTATTTCTGTTAGGGACATTTATCAAACTCTGTATGATTGAGTACATATTAGTAACCAAAGTACAAACTGGATTTTCAGTATTTCTGCAGATCATGCATGAGAGGTCTCTTGCTGAGTATCAAAATACTGATAAAAAATTTGCTATGAATTGTATTTTTAATGCCTCTTCTGCAGGAAAAGAGTCACAAATCAAACAAACAGTCAGTGTGTTTCACTTCTATGTATCACACTTGATCATCCCCAAAGCAAGGGTGGGCCTTTTTCTTTTCTTTTTTGTTTTGGAAAACTCCAAGTAATTTCCCATTTTTGAAATGTTGAAAAATATCTGGAATGACACCAAGATAATTAACCATTTTAAATTTTCTCCTTTCTAACTAGAAATGGGCCAAACCCCAAAATATTTTAGACACACCCAATCCAAACTTTAGGATTTGTGCCCGAGCTCCAAGCAATCTGTGGTCTGATGGGATTTTAGTTTCTTTTATAAAACAAACTTTGGATTAATTTTACCTCAAGCCAAAAGCAAAGCCAGCTGAGCTCTGACCAGAGCTTATGACTGGAACATAGCAGAATTAATCAGATAGTCTTGTTCTCTGTAGAACTCACTTAAGAAAAAAAAAAATTTTGCCTTCTAACTGCAAATATTAGTATTTTAAAAGTGTCCAGCAAATAGTTCATCTGTGAAAGAAAGCCACAACTGCACGTACACAATTTGATTTAGAGAAATTAATGCATGAGCCTGGAGCTCAAACTTCCCTATTTCCCAAACTGGTCAACCTGACTTCTCATAGTAGGTTTTGGTAGACTACATCATTTGCATGGCAGGCAAGCACAGGATTTCTGTGTCCCTGGAAGTTCTTTTCACTGCTTTGACCATGAGAAAGAAAGTAAATTTTGCTCATCATCTTTTAGAGATATTTTATACTTGGAACTAAGCCATAGAAAAAATTGCCAAGTGGTATCATGAGTCTGTGGTCAATAGAGCAACTCCCAAACCATCCATGGCCAACACATCACTTTTAACGTTCAATATTTTCCATGGAATAGCAAGACCTTAGAGACTGCAAGCACAGAATGTCTGTCCTTTCCATCAGACACATCAGATGCATCAGTACAGTCCAGTGGACCTCTTAGCATGGGCTTGCAGATCACTGGGAACCACCAATCCAGTGGTCATGTCGGCTCCTCACTGCTCCCTGTGCCTTCCAGTGCCCTCCTTTGCCATGTGTGTCGCAGGAGAGGATGGTGGGAATGGGCTGACATGGGTTTTGTGTGCACAGTCATTACAAGAACATGAAATATTTGTGACGCCAGCCTTGTCATTATTTCTACTCTCCATTTAGGTCAAGAAATACCAATTATGCTGCAAATAGAGTTTTCATTTTATGTAATGGTGGTTTTATGTAATGGTGATTTTATGCAATGGTGGTTTTATGTAATGGTTTTATGTGTTACTTAGGAAGTATATATTACAAGTGTTGGGAATTGGACAGAAATGGAGTGTGATCACTTTCTTACAGTATAATTGCTACCCAGTGGAAAATACAGGAAAGCTAATTTTACTTCTGAAAGCTAATATTGCTCATTCTTTTACACAGGACATTTTGGCTGTGTGTACCATGGGACATTGCTGGATAACGATAGCAGGAAAATTCATTGTGCTGTGAAGTCACTGAATAGTGAGTTACATGTTTAATAGTGAGACATTACTACTAATTCTAAAGATAACTGGATGAACCAATAAATTTCAGCAAAGTATACATTCACAAACAAAGACTCTTAGTTGCAGCTGAATCAGATTTATCTTTGGAGCAGTTCCAATTACTTCAGACTACCACAACACATTGGCATATATTTTTACATCAAATGAAATGGTCCATATATTTCCTTTACAAAGAAAAGTACACTGGAACAAAAGGGGTAAGGCAGTGTCATCTTTTTATTCTACTGAGTACTGAAGATTTGGGTTTGGAAGTTAAATTCCTGAAGAGAAGACAGCTGAGCTAGAAAAACAGGAAGATACTGTAACAACTTTTATTAAGGACTTTACTCAAGTGTTGTAATCCAGTTTTAGATCGTTTAAAATAAGAAATGGAGAAACAGAATTAAAATCCCCAACAGCCTGTATTTGGTCATTGTAGGAAAGCCAATGCACATAACCTGGTTGTAATGTGGGAGGTGGGGAGCATGTCTCTAGTCTCTCGTTTTCATTTTATTGTGCAATGACATGTTGCAGAGAAATTAACCCTAGTTTTATTAACTGGTTTTATTACTGGATTTCTCAGGGATTACAGACCTGGAAGAAGTAGCTCAGTTTCTGAAAGAAGGAATAATCATGAAAGATTTCACTCATCCCAATGTTCTGTCACTCCTGGGAATCTGTTTGCCCAACGAAGGATCCCCGTTAGTCGTTCTTCCATACATGAAACATGGAGATCTTCGAAACTTCATTAGGAATGAGACTCATGTAAGTACATGGTGAGGTATAAATGGTAATGCAAGTCAGGCCACGCCCTGCTCCAACACCACACGTTATAAGCTCTCGTAATTACATTATGTCTGCAACTTGCTGCTGTTACTACACCTTAACCTTTAACACTTGCTTAGTCTGGCATCGAGCCCAGCCACAGCGCTGCCACTCCCTCCCCTCCCCCTCAAATTCCTCTCTAGAATGTTTCCCAGAAATTATCAGCAATAAGTATTTCTCATTTCCCATCCATAAGCCTCTTTATAAACAAATGTGTTTATGAGTTCTAAGTCAAGGGGCCCAATCATCTGCTGGTTTAAACTGGCACATCTTTGTTGACTTTAGCACAGCTGTGCCAGTTGTCAACATCTGCTTTTCCAATTCCCAGGTAAGGGATCTCCATGTCCATCTTGTGTCACAGTCCCCTTATTATCAATATTTTTTCTTCTTACCTTAAGAAAAACAGGAACTGTTATACAAACTATGAGTACTCTCTTAACAGTGATCTTCCTCATTTCCATTGACAGACTGTAGATTCCTCAGATGTGTGTCACTGCTCTCTCTCAAGGATGAGACCTCAGGTCTTACTTCAGGCAGTGTAAGCCCGCTTTACACTGTTGTGTTTCACTTATTTCACAGAGCTAGGACAATATAAAGTGGCTTCTGAGCCAATAGGATTTTGCCCTTGCTTTTGTGGCAATCAACAATAGCAAGTACAATCAAAAATAAATGCATTTCGACAATTTTTTGGAGGAGTTAAGCTTTCTGAGATAGGGACCTCTTCCCATTTGAGCTTCTTTCATTCTTCAAGCACCAGGGCCCTTGTCTGAAAATAGTGCCATGGTCCTTCCTGAAATAAATAGAATAATAACCATAGTTGAACCAGATTGTTCCACAGAATAAAATTATAAAGAGCAATGTCAACAAGACAAAAATCTGTGGTATCCTGACTATTACATAACAAGTCATATGATTGGGTAAAAGTTTTACAGGTTTATGTTTATACTTATTTTGATATTTAACATTTTCTGTATCATCTCACCATGTAGACCAGCAGAAGGAGTTAACAATCATTGCCTAAAATCTTCCTATGGTAACTGCTAAGGTGTCATTTGCCTTCTTCATTACATCGTAATGACGTACTTATTTTGTGCCAAACAGGACTTTCTCTTTTCTTGGTCATCTCCAGCTGATGAGCTCCAAGTTCATAGTTAGCACCTTCTACTGAGCTACATGCTATCACTCTTAAGTTCACATATGTGAATTCTGTGTATCAGCTGTGATGCTGAGGTTTCAGCATACTGCTCCACTTCCCGGGCCAGGTTATGCTGCTGATGCTGCAAACTCCAATCTTCTGGAAACTGTCAGCTCTTTTGTTTTCTTATAGTGTGTTTTCTCTTCAGAGGTAAGAAGTTCACCTAAACTTAAACCAGTTTCACTACAAGCACCAACCTGTCTTGATCATTCTAGTGGCAGGAGAGGTGTGTAAAACACAAAGAGTCACAGCATAAAGCAGTCTGATCATTAAGCTTCTGCATTCATTTTATTATAAATGTTTGTATTTTACAGAATCCAACAGTAAAAGATTTAATAGGATTTGGCCTTCAGGTCGCAAAAGGAATGAAATACCTTGCAAGTAAAAAGTTTGTCCATAGAGATTTGGCAGCAAGAAACTGTATGTAAGTACAAACATCTACTTTCAGCCACATTATCACACTCTTCTGTGTAAAACAGTGAGATGAGATAAATTAAAGTTTCCAGGATTCTGCTTTTTTTTAGTCAAAAGATGGTAGTTTTTTCATTGCTCTGTAATTATACTGATGGTAGTCTTGCATACTGATGAACTACTCATCTTGCTAAGGGCTCATTTCTTACACATAAGCTTTTTTTGAGTGTGAGAAATAAGAAAGCTGAGGTGAAACTGTAGCCTCTCAAAAATCATTGGTTAGAGTTTAAAAGGCATCTCCTAAGGGAAGTTAAACTGCTGCTGCCTCAACTTGCTGTGCTTCCACCCAGCCTCTTCAGAAGCAGAATGTCTCTGCTGCCACACCTAACCAGGAGGGAGAGGAACACACGGGAACTTTGTGAGAAAAACAGGAAAACAAAGAAACACCAGTGAGACCTCTTGACAGTAGTCTTTCATTACATGAGTATAAGCTTACTTTGGCTCAGCTATGCACACAAATTAACATTCAAAGAATCTTACTAGTGTCTGGGAAGCCAGACAGTTCCGTTCCCACAAAGACGAACTGATACAGGAGTTGCCAATATGATTATGCTGATTTATCACCAATGTTGTGAATTAATGAGGCACAGCCTTAAACACTGGAGTTTATTTTTAGCACATCATAAACTGGAGCTCTGGCTGCAAAAAGGCCATTGACCTGTGTCACCTGATGTCTTACTCTTTTTTCAAGGGCACACACCTGTGCAGCTGAACAGCCTCTGAAAAAGATCATTTTCTTACAGGTGTTGGTTTTTGAAGGGATGAAAAAAGCCACAAGCAACATGAGAAGAAGAAATGCATTGGGTTACTGAACAAAATACATAGTTCATTTAATCAAAGTCCAGATAGTGGCAACAGGACATTCCCCTCAGCCTACTGTCTCTTCCTTGGGTGAGGAAGGAACAACTCTCAGGGCGTCTCACACGACCACTGAATGACTGCTTTTGTACTTCTATAGGGTTCAGCACTTCAGGGCCTGGAGAGCTTCTGCCACAAGACTCACTTTCCCCAGTGGCCATGTGCAATCCAACACTCAGAAAGCACAGGCCCTGCTACAGTGGTGATGTCTATCAGAAAGGAAGCCAGCATGCAAATATAGTCCTCAGGGACTCTTAACTCTATTCTACTATCCTGCAAGAGGTGCAGGAACCTGCTGTGGCATAAACTGTTGCCTGTTGACCCAGCAAAGTTCCCTCCTACTCCCTTGATCATATTAAGTTATAACATCAGTAAATACAGCAGATGATTGTGTCCTATGCAATCTGGGACTTCCACAGACCAGTGTTGTCCAGACGGAAACCTTATGAATTCAAGACAGCAAAATGCCATGTGTAGACACTGAGACAGGATCATTTAGCCTAGAGGTGGTTCAGGGGGATCTTATCCATATGTATAAGATGATACGGTGGATCAAAGATGATATGCATATATGATGTGGTGGATCAAAGAAGAAGAAGCCAGATTCTTTTAAGTGGTGCCCAAGGACAGGCCAAGAGGCAGCGGGCACAAATTGAAATAGAGAAAATTACATTTAAACATGAGGGGAAATGCCTTTATTGTAAGGATGACTGACTGGCCCAGGTTGCCAGAGAGGTAGTGAAGTCCTTATCCTTGCAGGTGTTCAAAACCCACCTGGTCATGGTTCTGAGCAACCTGCAGTAGCTGACCCTGCTTTGGACAGGGGAGGTAGTGGTGAACTAAATGATCTTCAGGGGGTCCCTTCCGACCCCACCCATTCTGTGACTCTCTGATTCTGTAAAGAAGCCCAAAAGGAAGTGCTTGCTGCAACCAGGTCTGTGCATACAATGAAAGATGGACTTGAACATGCCAACATCTACACTCTGTCTGTTTGTGAGAATGATACCACTTACCAGGACAAATACCAATCTTAGGAGAAGCAAAGCTAGGGAGGTCTTCTGGCATGACTGAGCTGTAACCCCAGCAGAACTTTTGTTATGCCATTATTTTCCCCCAGGACAGATATCAAACTCATCCTTAGTTACAGGACTACATTATTACATAAAGGCAGTCGCTGAGATAATGATGGGTCCCTCGTTATCAAAACTGAGAGTAAGTAGGAAAGGTGATGCATTGATTTGGAAATAAAAATGAGCTGGTTTTAAGGATACAGAAGAAAAAACATCAGTGGAAGAAATTGTGTTGCACTCAATCAGGATGTATAGGCTATTAGCAAAAATCTTTTTATACATAGCAATTGTTTTAAAATAACTGTAATTCAAATTGTATTATCAAAACAATATCAGTAATTTCCTGAGTTCATTCAGTATGTTAAATGAGTGTCAAATATACATTGCTGCACTTCTTGTTTCAGTGTTACATTAGTTCGTAGATCCAAAGTAAAATACTGCCATCCAAAGTGACAGTCTCAAAAACCCAAGATAGTCATTATAATCCACCAACACAGTAAATCTTGCCTTCTCAGTTGCAAATAATACCTTTTGTCATTTCTCTAGGTTGGATGAAAAATTCACTGTCAAGGTTGCTGATTTTGGTCTTGCTAGAGATGTCTATGATAAAGAATACTACAGTGTGCACAATAAAACAGGAGCTAAACTGCCAGTAAAATGGATGGCTTTAGAAAGTTTACAAACTCAGAAGTTCACAACGAAGTCAGACGTGGTAATGTACAAACGTATTTTTATCACCTACTTGTTTCTTTTATATTGCCTGAGGCACCTTTCTAGTATTTAATTAGTGGAACAACTCCAAATCAAAACTTATATTTGAATCTAACTTTAGTTCACATAAGAATAAGAGACTCTTTCTACATCCAGAAAGTGTATTTGTCCCAATCACAAAGCAAGAAGTTGTTGACCTGATTATATCTTGGTGCCCAGGAAAGAATTAAGAGTTTAACCCTGTTCCAAGGGAAACTAGGGACATTCCAAGAAGCCAGGTTGGAGCTGAACCCTGCTATAGGAGGGGATCTGGAAAGCTTGACAGAACAGGTTAGCATGGAGACTCATAAGAGTTAATGGTTCTCCGAAATACTTTATTTGCTTTATAAATACTTACTGGCTGACTACAGCAATCTCAATTATTGCCTGGCCATTTATGAAGAAAATATTGTTAAGATGAAGTCAGTTGGCTGGATTGCTTTTTTATTTTAGCTCATCTTTCAATCCAGATTCAGATTAACCTGTGACGTATAGAATTTTCACCATGTATATTGTCTTCAGCACAAATTTACACAGAGTTACTCAGATCATCAGCTCATGTAAACTGGCAGAGCTCCATTAACCTCAAAAGAGGTCTGCCAATTTATACCAGTAAAGTAGCAGGCTTATGAGCTTTTATTTTCTTTCATTTACTTAGTTGAGATTCTCTGGCTCTTATTTAAGTGGCTCCTCAAGTCCCCACAGCATTTATTAGCCCACTTAAAAGAGAGCTGAATGCAGTAAAACAACTTTTCAAAGGAAAATCCATGCAGTTGAATGCTTAAATCTGTCAAACCATCTTCTAAGACAGGAATGTAAACCCCTCCAACCCTTTAACTTTTTATTTATTTATTTGTGTTCTTAGTGGTCCTTTGGTGTATTGTTATGGGAACTTATGACACGAGGAGCACCACCTTATCCTGATGTAAATTCTTTTGATATAACTGTTTACTTACTACAAGGAAGAAGGCTGCTGCAACCTGAATACTGCCCTGATCCACTGTAAGTAAATAGTTTGCAAAGGCTTGTGCAAATGCTGATGATTCTGGTACTATAGTAATTGAGGGAGGAAAGAGAGGGTTGGGGTTTCTTTCTTTTTATGTGATTTCATAATTGAACACTTCTTTTATTTGAATGGCAGGTATGAAGTCATGCTGAAGTGCTGGCATCCAAAACCTGAGATGCGTCCAGCATTTTCTGAACTTGTTTCAAAAATATCAACAATCTTCTCCACTTTTATTGGGGAACACTATGTTCATGTCAATGCTACTTATGTCAATGTGAAGTGCATTGCTCCCTATCCTTCTCTTTTATCATCACAAGACAACACAGACATGGATGTTGACACATGACGGGTATGTCTGAAATTGAGGAAAATCCATTCTTAGTTGTATGAACAAAAAGCAAAACATTTTGTCCACTAGTTTTTACTACCCGGTCTTTGTGAGAACACTGTTGCACATGTTTATGTTGTTGCCCAACTTGCACTAGTACAAGGACATGATATCATATTGTTTAAGGAGACGGGATTCCCTAAACCATCACAGTAATTTCCATGTATTTGGAGAACTGCATCAATTTACCAAATGGAAATGTGGTGTGCTACCATCCATAGCTGGTTCCCACAAACTGTCACTGATGTATGCTCACACCCAAGAACAAAGGTTCATCATTAATGCCATGAAAGTAGAATATCAATCAGTATGGCTTGAAGGACTGTTACTGTGCATGTACTTTAGGATAATGAGCAGTGCAGAAATGGTTTACACACAAAAGGCCGAGAAAAGCAATGAGAGTTACAAGAGTTTAAAATGTATTTTCATCTCACATGGGGCAAACTTTGGATTTTTGAACTACATCAACAAGGTTTCTAAGAACCTAGGCAGCCAAGATAATCAGCCTCATGGTAAGTGTCTTAACAGAAATCAAAATCAAGAAATGGTATGCAGTAAAATAAGTATAGAAAAGTACGATTGTGTAGGGAGTGGGTGAGGAAGGCCAAGGCAAAACTGGAACTGAACCTGGCAAGAGATGCAAAGAATAACAGAAAGGGCTTCTACAGGTACGTTAATCGGAAAAGTAAGATCAAAGAAGGTGTTCCACTTCTGTTAAACAATGCTGGTGGATGAGAAGAAGATTGAGGTACTTAACTTTCTTTTCTCAGTCTTCAATGGCAACCTCTCTTCCCACACCTCTTGAGTGGATGGATGACAGGATGAGGACTGGGAGAGCAAAGCCCCTCCCAGTGTAAGCGAAGTTCAGGTTCATGACCACCCGGGGAACCTGAATGTGCACAAGTCTGTGGGACCTGATGAAATGTATCCAGTTGGCCGATACAGTGGCCAAGCCACTGTCCATGATATTCAAAAACTCATGGCAGCTAGGGGTAGTCCCAGGTGACTGGAAAAAGGAGAATATTATCTTTAAGATTTGTTATCTTTAAGAAGAGAACAAAGAACAACCGTGGGAACTACCAACCTCTCAGTGCCTGGGAAGGTCATGGAACAGATCCTCAAAGGTACATGAACAGAGTGGTCCTTCACCAGGATTCAAGACACCAGCACAGCTTCTCCAAGGGCAAGTCCTGCCTGACCAACCTAGTGACCTTCTATGATGGAGTGACCAGTGAACAAGGGGAGGCCTACTGATATCATTTATCTGGGCTTCTGTAAAGCCTTTGCCATGGTCCCCCACAATGTCCTTCTCTCTAAACTGGAAAGAGATGGATTCAATGGGTGGACTGTTAGACGGATAAGAAATTGTTTGGACGGTCACATCCAGAGGGTAGCGGTCAACAGCTCAGAGTCTTGATGGACGTCAGTGACAAGTGGTGTTCCCCAGAGGTCTGCACTGGGACCAGCGTTATTTAATATCTTCATTAATGGCACAGACAAAGGGCTCGAGTGCACCCTCAGCAGATGTGCAGATGCCACCAAGCTGAGTGGTGCAGTTGACACACCTGAGGGATGGGATGCCACCCAGAGGGACCTGGACAAGCTCAAGCAGTGGCCTGGTGGGAATGTCATGAGTTTTAACAGGACCAAGTGCAAGGTGCTGCAGCTGGCTCAGGGCAACCCCCTGTATCAACACAGGCTGGGGGATGAGCAGATCCAGAGCTGCCAAAAGGACTTGGGGTGCGGGAGAGGCTGGACGTGAGCAGGAAAAGCTCCCTCCCAGCCCAGAAAGCCAATTGTATCCTGGGCTGCATCAAAAGCAGCGTGGCCAGCCAGTCAGGGGAGGGGATTCTGCCCCACTGCTCCGCTCTGGTGAGACCCCACCTGGAGTGCTGCATCCAGCTCTGGGGCTCCATCCCAGGAGGGCCATCAGTCTGTTGGAGCGAGTCCAGGGGAGGCCATCAGGGTGGTTGGAGAGTTGGAGCACCTCTGCAGTGGGGAAAGGCTGGGAGAATTGGGATTGTTTAGCCTGGAAGAGAGAAGACTTTGGGGTGACCTAATTGCAGCCTTCCAGTACCTGAAGGAAACTTACAGGAAAGACAGAACAAGACAATTTACAAAGGCGTGTAGTGACAGAACAATAGGAAATGAGTTTAAATTGAAAGAGCGTAGGTTTAAATTAGATAATGAGGAAAAAATTCTTTACTGTGAGGGTGGTGATGCACTGGAACTGATTGTCCAGGGAAGATGTGGATGCCCCATCCACAAAGAATGTTCAACATTCATCAATGTACCCACAGCAGAGGGGCTGGAACTAAATGAAGGTCCCTTCCCACCCAGGCCATTCTATGATTCTCTGATTCTATGCCAGTCTTACCAGTTTTCTGGTATAGTCAGACGGTACAAAAAACAAAGGGAAAATCATCTAGCTTAAGGCATTCTTAGTGTCAACATTATTCCAACATTCAACCATTTCTTTGAGCCAAACAGCCTATAGCAACAGATCTCTCACTGAAAAATGCAAAGTCTCAATTTCTTTCAATAAAGAATGAATCACTCTGAGCATGAAATCTTGAAGGCAGCTGTCTGGTGAGTCACTTGGTGAGCAGTTGAAGCTCTGCCACCTACCCTAAGGTGGAGCTGCTGACAAAGGTGAGTAAAGAGTGTTGCAGGCAGCCCTGACCTAAAAAGACACCACCTTAGCAGGCATATCAGTAACTTCTTCATACCAGCCCTGAAGAGCAAAGAAGACTGATCAAAAGAAGAAATGGCTTTAGGCCTTCTTTACTGTCTTCTTGGATCACACAACCCAGTGAATTTTGATGCCTACTTTTAGTGCTAAGTTATGACGAGAAACAGTTTTGCAAAGAGATAGTAAATGAAACTTCCATTCATTAGGGAAGAGTACTATAACTTTAGGGCAAACATCACATGTCATTTCTGTTCCTGTGGAATTCTGTGCATACTACTGTATAGCTTGTTTAGAATAGGATAGAACTGGGTTTGTTGGTGTAAACACATAAAGTATTCTATTTTTATATTAAAAAAAAGTTTATTTTTAATGACATTTACAAAGTTTGGTTAGGCCACAAAATACTGCACTGTGAACATTTCAGAAAATATATGTCAATGTACATGATTCATAAATTGTAGCAACCTTAAGAAATACTGTGTAAATATTAAAAAGGAAAAGAACTGACTGTAAACACACTCCACCCTAAGTATAATATCTCCATTGCTGCAGGCCAACCATTTTAAGATCTTCAAAGAGAGGTAGTGCAGATAAAGAACTGATATAAGGGAGATATATTGTTCTTGGGAAACTGTTGTAATCGAAAGATTTATAATGAGGGCAGAGTGTGTAGGCAAGCTTTGAGCAGATAATATTGTATTGTGTTTCATCACCACTTTCATTTCAGAAATGAACTTTCATGTCTGCTGAGAGTGATACTAATTGTAGATTGCTCAAGGACAAAAGGCTTTGCTGCAGGCAAAAAAAAATCATCTCTATGGTTGTTAAAACAGCTAAGGAAGTTTATGACACATAGATTTGGAGATGTTACTCCAAACTTGTACGTACATGCTTGAGGAACGCTGCAATGTGAAACAGAGGACATTCTTACTATTTATGAACTTTTGCTTAATAAAGTTAATGTTGTGTCTGGGACACCTGTAAGAATATGTGATTCTGGTAAAGATTTGATGTTAGTAAGTTCATATATCTGCAAAGAGCTGAATGGTACTTATGTTTATAGTTGTTGTTATGACCTAATAAACGTTATTAAAATGAATTATTGTAATACTTTCTGCTCCTAGTGCTACAGTTACTGTTCACATTGACTGTTAAACTGACAAGTCTGTCTGTATGCTTTTTCCTACTAACATGGGAAGAGCAACCTGTGGAATTGTGGGAGAGAGGGGAAAAAACTCAGAAACATAAAAATACAGAGTGCACCAATAAATCAAACACACAGTTCATCAGCCTCTTACCCATTAATACATTAGAGAAAAGTGCCGAATATTTCTTGTCAACAGCTATAGCATAGTCTGTTTGAATAGGAAACCTCTTGCCTAACCACAGGCTGTACCCATACAAAGCCTTAAAATTCTTGATGCACTTGGAGTTGGGTTGGTGTTTGAATCTTGGAATTTAGCTATCATAAAGAGTACCTGCGTGGCCCAGCAAGGATGCCAGCACTTGTGTTTGGTATCCAAGTCTCTAATCAGCCATGATCCGCAAGAAATTTCAAGTATCTGAATCTGTGTCCTTCAGGGTCATCCATCCTGTGTTTCATGTCTGCAAGGTGTTTTGTATCTGTGACAACTGAAGAGAGAAGGCATTGCAGTCCATGGAGCTCTTGGTTCTTCTGGAGCAAGAGGAGCCAGTCCCACCCTTCTCCCACACATTTCCTCCCAATTACGTGAGATGTCTGCCACTGAATTCACAAGTTTCCTTTTGTGAAGAGTATTTTAAGTGGGTACCCTACAAACACTGCAACACACAGGCCTGTGCCACTCTTAAGTCAGGTGACACTAGAAGCTTATTTCTCCAGTGTCTTATCTCAGGGGAATATTTTGTAACTGACCCAAAAATATTTCAGTGCACAACATCTGACTGAACATGAGCCAGTGTGTGCCCAGGTGGCCAAGAAGGCCAATGGCATCCTGGGTTGGATCAGTAAGAGCATGGCCAGCAGGACCAGGGAAGTGATTCCTTTCCTGCACTTGGCACTGGTGAGGCTGTACCTTGAGTGCTGTGTCCACTTCTGGGCCCCTCAATTTAGGAGGGATATTGAGATGCTGGAGGGTGTCCAGAGAGGGGCAACAAGGCTGGTGACAGGTCTGGAACACAAGGCCTGTGAGGAGCAGCTGAGGGAGCTGGGGTTGTTTATCCTGGAGAAGAGGAGGCTCAGGGAAGACCTTATTGTCCTCTCCAGCCACCTGGAAGGAGGCTGTAGCCAGGTGGGGGTTGGCCTCTTCTCCCAGGCAACCAGAGACGGGACAAGAGGACACAGTCTTACGATGTGCCAGGGGAGGTTTAGGCTGGACATTAGGAAGCAGTTCCTCACTGCAAGGTGACTGGGCATTGGAATAGGCAGCCCAGGAAGGTGGTGGAGTTGCCGTCCCTGGAGGTGTTTTAAAAAGGACTGGATGTGGCACTCTGCTGTGGTGTAGTTGATAAAGTGGTGTTAGGTCAGAGGCTGGACTCAATGATCTCGAAGGTCTTCTCCAACCTAGTTAATTCTGTCATCTCAGCTAATTAAAAGCAGCATTTATATACTCTTGTCATTTCAAAATATCAGAAAAATGCAACATCAAAACACATTTTTTCCAAACACATTTACTTCTTGACAAAAAATATATATGCTCAGTTTCAACTCAAAGTATATTTCAGGGAAAATTTCAGACTAGGTGATCTCCACAGGTCCCTTCTAACCCTAAATATTCTTTTATTCTGTGAAAAAGGCATTGAAAATAGTAGGCAAGAATGAAAACATTCTGCTATATCACAAGACCAATCCATTTTTTATTCTAATTACTTACATTTAATTTATTTTCTAATAAATTTTCAGGATTTCCCTGAAAAGTCAGTTAAAAATCTCCAAGGTTTTAACAGTCTCCTATTAATACCAGGGTCTTCAATCTAAACCAGCATAACACACAGTCAAATGATGGTCTGAACTTAAATACCAGATTTGTAACACATTCCTCTGATTACTTCTCATGATTTCTCAGGGATGCTATATATTGCATTTTGAAAGGGTCAACAGAATCACAAGCTTCCCATGTTCAGTTTTTCATCCTAGTAGTTCTGTTTTTACTGGGTACACACTGCAGCAGATCTGCAGCTGACTTACACTGGCAGGCTTCCCACCACAGGAATATTAACAGTGGATGGGGCCCATGGTCAAAACATTGCATAACAAATAGCCTACACAAAAGCCAAGAGATTGAAAAATAGGGAGGGATATCCTCACCCCACAGAAATTTTGCTACTGATTTCACACCAACTTTTTTGAGTGCACTATTAACTCAACCACTGAGAGTCATTTGCCTCTATTAAGGAAGATTTTTAGTACATCCAACAATATTAAAGGTTTCCAAAACAAAGGAAAATGGTACACAGTACCACTGGGTTGCTAAGGCTTTGCATATTGCTAATTTTGTGTCTCTGGTGTTAAAATCAGTCATGAAGAAGAGACCTACATGCTTTATGTAAATAAATTATGAGGTTGAAATTTGAGTTACAGTGGCAAAAGCAACACAGGTGAGCAACAGCAAAAGGGGCTCAAAATAATTTTATACCTAAACATGAAACTCTCCCTTCAGAAATTTCATTTCTGGGAGTCAGCCATAATACTATATCAGAGGAAAAGGTCATGGCAGATAAATGAAATAGAAAACATAATAGGTTTTTTACTCACTAAGCAAAACATCTATTCCTGAAAATTCCAATTTCCATTCTTTTTAACAAACAGGTCATGAACTGAGTATTCTGAGCATGAAAGAAAGACACAGGAAATCTTAGGATTGTGCCAAACTGATTAGTAAAAACATTTACAAGAAATTGTGATCTCACAGACAGCAGGGAGAACTCAGAACAACTTTATTGACTTAACAGATACCAGCCCAGCAGAAATCAGTCTCTCACCCCAGATCTGTGCTCTGACACGAAACCTGAATTTGCCTTTTGCAATCCCCATCAGCCTGCTAACACTAGAGGTGTAATCACTTCCAGTGAGGATACCAAGGAGTCTTTTTGGTTAAGGTTAAGCACTTGTAGCCACACCATGACCTCCTGTGGGACAGAAGAGAAAATATTTGTTTTGTAAGAGAATCTGCTTCCCTGGCTGCTGTTACTATTAATTTTGGTGCTTTCCTTTCAAGAGCCAGCAGACTCCTCACTACACACAATGGCTGGGGAGAGACCCTCAGCAGAATGTAAATCCTTGCCATATTCAGCCCAGGGAGACCCTCTGGTTTCCGTGTTTCTGTTTCAGTAGTAAGTACTTTGCTGCAGCCCAGTGCAGTTTGGAGGTTCATTAGTATCTGCTGAACGTTTTCTTACATTCATTATGACAACTTAACAGGAAAGTCATCCTTGCTTCTGAGCCTCATCAGGCTCTGTGCATTTCTACAAACACCATGCATTAACACTTGCCAGGTTCTAATTATCAAGTGCACATTGAGACCCTCTCTGGCACAAATGACAGTTGAATATCCTCCTTTAGGATGTGAAAAATATTATTGCCAAAAACTTTAGGGTGCATGACCAAACATGGACACCTCAGCAGCCAGGAGGCTGCACTCACTGGGGCAGTTGGCATGCTTTGCAAGTGTGACAAAACTGAATGCAAATGCTAAAAATAGAGTTTGAAATTTAGTTAGGAAGGAAAAAAGACCTCCAGACAACAGTGGTATATTCTCTGTCTTGTGTGGTTCAATGTAAAATAAAGGCATTTTAAGAAAGACAGTGGAGCTGCAGCCTGTTGGAGCTCATGGTAGAGAATTGATGGCAAACACATGGGAAGATGTGACAACACATACACCCTCGTCAGCAAGTGGAGTGTAATAAGGAGGGAGTCACATCCAACTCCAATTTCATGTTATCAGTTCCTTTAAGCAAACCTTAGAAAACTATTACAGGAATGACAACCATCATCAGAAGTTAAAAACACTTTCACTATGCAACTTTTGCATTTTGTAGAGAAATGTAAGTAAATTAATAGTTTCTTAATTCACCATCAGTTACTGGAAATGGAAATGTATCTATTGAAATTCCCTGGTCTATTAAATCACTAGCCATGCCTATGTGATATATCTGCCACCTGGCCACAAGAACTGCAACAGCATTGAAGTATTTCACTCAAAGGTCAATAGCTCCATAGTTGTAAAGATGCTCCAGCACTGCTGTGTCCTCCATATACCTTTAAGCACCAAATTGTTGCAGCTATTGTCAGAACTTTCAAACAGTAGCTCTGAATCACATGGGAAGAGGGTAAAAAATTGTCAGGCCCATGCAATTCCCATTAATCATATCACTGAAGTAATGAAAACAAACTCACCTTACTGAAAGGTGTAACCTGGGCTGCTCTATGAAATGGAGATAAACAAAGGGCATCTATGTCAGAACTATTTCTACTTATTTTTATGAATATTAAGTTTACTCAAAAATATCCTGAAAAAATACCTGTATATCTGCAATAGCAGTGATAAAATACATTTGCTAGGAATCTTATTATTAATTTGTATCAGCAGGGTTTTCTTAAGACTGTCACAAAAATACAAAGTAAATTATTTTAAAATGTGTTTAAATCTACGTCATATGTCTAGAAGTTTCAAAATGCATCTGCCAATCTGTTTGGATAAATTATGGGAATTCTTTTCTATTAGCCACTCTGAGCACCTTGAAATAGGTTTTCTTTCTTCTGAAAGCTGAGTTTGAGTCAAGGGAAACTGATTTTGGGTTATTTAGCAGAAACTACATTTCTCTGCAGTACTCGAGGGTTCTTTTTTCTGCCAAAACTGATTTACCAAATACTTTGACCTGGTCTAGTATCTTCAAACACTACCAAGAAGGCATCATCACATAGAGGTTCTGTGTACAAATACCTGCCCAATATTATTCTCTGTAGATATTCCTAAACAGGAAAATAAGGTCTGGATGGTGATGAACAATATGTTTATATTATTACTACTGTGCTGAACAAATCATTATCAACACAGCACTTCTCCCAAGCCCCCTCCCTCCAAAGTCCTTATAGAACTTACCATGACTGCATTAAAATTTATGTAATCGTATATTTACTGCATAAAATGGTGAATGGTGTTAAAATAGTAATTTCAGTGCAGGGAAAGTAGTGTCCATGAAGGCTAATGGCCCATACTGAAAAGCCAGTAACAAATGTCTTTGCTTAATGAAATGCTTGGTTTAGATCATATTTTTCATACTGTGCTTCTGCACTAGTCTGCCAAGCAGAGTATATAAAACAGACTCATGACTCATTCATAAAGTACAACATACAGGAACAACACTCTGGTATTTTCAACCTAAATTCAAATCAACGAGGTCTCATTTCAGTGAAAAAAAATCCAACAAAAACCAACCCACCAAACTCCCTTTACCACCTGAATGAGAATATAGAAACTTTGTCCATCATTCCTACATTCAGCCACAATCAAGAAATTAGAGACTGCAAGAAGATCAAAGGATTTTACTGCTCAAGGTACCCAACACTATTTTCTACAAGTTTAATGCCACTCCTCCCCACCACTCTTACTGTTACCCCTAAATAGCTAGGTCAAATTTTATGGGGAGTAATTTTAAAAGCTGGAAGAGCTCTCTCTGGAAAAAAGCCATCTGTTTGAAGTGCTCAGCTGCAAGATCTGAAACACTTCCCAGCATTCTTTCACTTCCCAGATGTACTGCAAGTTCCAAATATCTGAGCATAAAGTGACAGATTTGCACAGTTGCAAGGGAACTTCTGTTCAGTAGTAAAGCAGAACTGAGCAGTAAGCTGTCAGATGCAGGGGATCTGAACAAGGAGGGCTGCTGCTTTGGCTTATCTATGTTTTGCAATGCGCGTGTTGTGTTTTTCATGTACGTGAAAGGTATCCACAAATGCAGACCCTTATGTTGTGCAGTGGGTTTTCTTTAGGTACAGATTGCATATATATCACATCTTCCCACAGAGCCAAGCTACACTTAGAGAATATGAGAGATGTTCCTCAGTCTACAGTCATTTTTAACTCAAGACAAGGGAAAACTGATCAAAAGCTGTTGAAAAAGCATCAAATCCATCCTACATCAGTGATCACCTAACATCAGTTCTACAGGAAGGTATTAACCAATAACACAATCTACAGCATACAGCTCAAAAATCAATCACTCTGAGGAAGAGTGGTTAAGAAAATTAATACCACAATTATTTGTGATGAGGAAATACTAAAATTGTAGAAAGGTCATCAAAAAAGCCTCCTCCTTTCCTTCTAATCAAACATTCCTCTGTTTAAACAGCTAATGAAAATTTCAGCCTGCTATGACAATGCCTAGTGCCAAGGCCTGAGGAGGAAAGCTGACCAGAGAACTAGAGGAAAGAACCAATTTGGGAGATACAAGTTTTCCTTTATTATAATGAATA
Organism: Vireo altiloquus; assembly: GCA_013396875.1. Taxonomy (NCBI): domain Eukaryota; kingdom Metazoa; phylum Chordata; class Aves; order Passeriformes; family Vireonidae; genus Vireo; species Vireo altiloquus. The sequence continues at coordinate 669,200 of VZRF01003403.1, read as the reverse complement.
CTACTACCTACTTTGGAGAGAGTGCTTTTCATAAATGCATTTCAAACCACTTGCACAGAAATACACGGCTGGGAGGCATGTCAGGAGATTATTTGGTCCAACCCCGGTCACTAAGATAGGGTGAACACACTCAAACTGCCTTGGCAAACATTTGTCTAAGGTTTTCTTTTAAAAAACCCACTTGTACAAGCTACAAGGATTTCAAGGTTTCAATATTTGTATACTGTAAAAAGTTCTCCTGGATTTCTTTTCTAAATCTTTCTCACTCTGTATGAGACCCATATCCTTCTTTTTCCCCCAACACTGGCTGCATAGCCAACAAAAAACTGTCAGGTTACTTATAGAAAAAATATAAGCAAAGATGTCCCATCTTAATCTCATCTCTTTTCAGATAAAAAGTTCTTTTCAACTGTTAGTCAGAGCCTTTATTTTCTTAACATATTACATTTCTTCTTGCTGGTTCTTCCCAGAAGGGATTTATTTCTCTATTTCTTTCTTTCTAAAGTGTGGTGGCAAGGATAAACTTGGTACTCTCAAAATGTACCACTTTATAGAGTGATTAGGTCAGTGGTTGTGTTGCTCACAGCTAAATTAAGTCACCAATAATGTTTGTCTGGACAAACAATGTACTACAGCACATTACGTGCTTAGAGGTTTTTTCCACAAACAGATTGAGAAATGTGGCTCTGGGTGCTAACAAGGCAAATAAATAACTTGCTTGAGGATCTTTCTGGTCATACAAGTTAGATGGGTCTGCAATACACTGAGTCCTCTTTTTTTTAAATCTATATCCTACTTTTGTCTTGAGGTGATGTCCTTCCCTAACTTATTCTTTTGTGATTACCTTAGTTGAACCACTGCAGTCATGAAAGCTGCCTCAAGAGGACAACTTTTAACCAAAGAGCTACAGCAAAGCCAGGAGCAGGAACTCAAGTTAGTTGGAACCCTAATCCTTCCATCCTTTAGCCTGCATTAACTAATAAAAATCACTAAAAAGAATATTACATTCATTTTACATAATACATATTTTTGAATACGTATGTATTCAGTGGTTTCACACTTCCTTTGTCTCTATTTTAATTAACTTTGATCCATTAACTTTGAATAACTTGCATAATCCACCCAGGCAATACCAAAGAATGAGTGATCTCTGGCTTCTAAAAAGGGAGCTGGTCAAAAAGGAATTTCTTGAGCACTTATACATGGATGGGTCAGGCATAAACAGGCCAGGTTCAGGAAGCAGAGCAAAGCTAAGAGCACAATAGAGGCATTGTTCACAGTGCCATAGGAAGTTATGGCATTTGGAAAGATGGAAACATCAGACTTGTGTAGGTAAGGCAGGAGGTATACTGAGGCTCCATGGTAGTGATGTTTCACCAACACTCCTGCCAGTTTCTCCCTCATGTCAAACCTAATGCATGGAAAAAATGCCCAAGGGCTCTGGAAGGTGTCTCCTCCTCACAAATGCTCTCTGAGGCCACTGAGCCTGTCAGAGAGCTCTGTCAGACTGCACCCAGTGGGCAAGGGATGCAGAGGTGTCCCACTCAAACCCCTGAGAGAAGTTGTTTCTTCAGCAGTGCTTACACACACTGGTAATGGCATATTCTGAACAAAGACTGGCACAGCAGTTAAAACTCAGAGGCACGCACGTTGAACACCAGCTCCCTCTACTGTAAATACATTGGGACATGTTCCTCTGCCACCCCACCACCACCCAAAATGGTCAGATTTGACAAAAGTACTACTCTGAAGCACTGTGACTGAGATCACTGGAAAAATGGATCCTGTAGAACTGGCAGACAGGAAGGCAGCACAGATTTTTCTTTTCAGTTCTGTGGTTATGATAATTGAGTTTTCAGTCTTCTTGTATGCTGCACATATCCATCTCTAGTTTGTCTCAAAACTAGAATAAATTTCTTGACCTTAATCTAATATCTTACAAACAACTGTAGGCTACAGTCTACAGTACAGTCTGCTGCAGTAACTACAGTCCTGCCTTTATTAGTCACAGTATTAATTTCTGACAGAAAATGTAATGGTATGGACCTTAACCTCAGCTGATCATTATCCTAATTATGGTGTTTTGTCTTCCTGAAAAGGTTAAAATTCTGACAAGTCTCAATGTCTAATGGCTGTGTCCATCCATGCTGAGGACTATTCTTGGTTCCAGCAGAAACCAGAGACATTTTCAGCACAGCTCAGTAACAATTCCATTAATTGATAAGATTTACCCAAAGGTATGACTCAAAAGGACAGAAATATTTGGTCAGGCCAGACTGAATTCAATTAATAGTCTAAACATAAAAATACAAGAGGCTGGCTTTTTTAAGAGAAAGGGAAATATTTTTTGGTTTGAAATTGACCTTATTCTTTTAATGTTAGACTAAACAAAAGTTTAATTTCAGATTAAACCACTGCCCATGGTTTTACTCAGCATGAAATCCAATTAAATGATCAAAGTATCAAAAGTCAGCCAAGAGATCAACAAAGATGAGGACAGCAGAGAGGTCCTGAGACTTGCCCAAGAGTGGATAGTCAGAGCTTGTAGTGAAATTTTTATGTAATGGAAAGCAAAGACACAAGATCAGAAAGAATCCCAGCAGCCAGAGAAGTGATCAATAGCCTATCCATGAAAATGGCTCATTTATTGATTGCAAAAAGGAGGAAGATATTAAAGTTGTAAGACAGGGATAGAGACCTGAGTGCAGAGATTCTAGTTTGCTTGAATGCTGAAGAACAGAGACAAAAAAGAAGATGAAAGAGAAAGAACAGATGAAAATATGATCAAAGAAGGTTAGCTCAGAGGACAAGGATGCATCAAGGGCATGGGCTGAAAGCACAGGAGGTATTGAGTTAGCAAGTATCTCAAGTAAGGAACCTGAGAGACAGACAGAGCTGCCCTAGACAATAGGAGAAAGGGACAGGAGACCAGAACACCAGAATTTTTGACAAGCATGAGCTGGAGAGATTTCAAAAATACCCCACTTCTCATGCCATCCTTCCTATATGCTGTAGTACATATGGTCACATCTCATCCTCAGCAATGGGCCTCTAGAGTCCCCAAAGACAGATAATGAGAGAACAGAGATAAAAAGCAGAAAGTCGGTTTGATCAACTTAATGCTTACTTTGTACCATTCCTTTGACAGGAACAGAACAGTTAAAGCTAACAAAGCTGCTTTGAAATAGGAATTGACAGGACAAAATATAGCAAGTACATGAGTGGAACTTTATCAGAATTATGCCAGAACTCATTAATCTGTATCACAGTAATGTTGTTACTTTAAAGTTAACACCAGTATTTCAAAGTAAAAGGTCTTCTGGATCTCTAGCAAGTCACCGCAGACCCTTTACAGCTAATCAGTATCATTGCTTCAAAGGAAATTAAACTGTCTCCACCCAGTAACTCTAGTGGCATTTGATCTACAATTGGCTTGAAGTTAAAAATTAATTACCCTTCCAGCATATTGATTACATGACTATAAATATAAAAGCAGCAGCCCAGAACAATGTACACTGACCCTCTGTTGAAACAGCATGTTTGTTTTCAAAAGGAGCTAATTAAGACAAGTTCCCGAGAAGAGGCAGCAGTAAAACTAAAACCAACAGTGCCATCTAGTGCCCTGCTGTCGTCAGAGCATCACACAGAATCACGTAATTCTTTATTTCACTATTTCCTAGTCCTAACGGAAAAGGACAGATAAATTAATGCCACACCCTATATGTCTGACGTCCTGAGGCTTAGCATATATAACTTTCAGACAAAGACAGTCTTACATCATATTTACAATTTTATTATTCATAAAACCTCACATTAAATCTACTTAGTAGATTTAACTCTGACTGTGAATTAACTGAAATAAATAAAGTTCTACAGTAATTCTCAGGTTCAAAATCATTTTGTTTCAAAACAGCTACACTGAAATATCTCTGTCATTTTTAGCTGTTACCTAGGCTGAGAGAGGAGTTGTTCAGCCTGGAGAAGACTCCAAGGAGAGCTTACAGCATCCTTCCAGTACCTAAGGGAGCCTACAGGAAAGCTGGAGAGCTTACAGCATCCTTCCAGTACCTAAGGGGGCCTACAGGAAAGCTGGAGAGGGACTTTTTACAAGGGCATGGACAAGAAAAGGGAGAATGGCTTTAAACTGAAAGAGGGTATGTTTAGATTAGATATTAGGAAGAAATTTTTTGTTGTGAGGATGGTGAAGAAATGGAACAGGTTACCCAGAGAAGCTGTGGATGCCCCATCCCCGAAAGTGGTGAAGGCTGGGCTGGATGGGGCTTTGGACAACCTGCTCTAGTAGAAAGTATCCCTGCCCACTGCAGGGGCAGGAGAAGGGGGTGTGGAGGAGGGTGCAACTAGTTGATCTTTAAGGTCTTTTCCAATCCCAACTATAATCTTTATAATATGCACTAAAATAGATAAAAATTTCTGCCTATGTTTCAAAGCTTTTTATTAGAATAATGGGATATGCTGAGTTGGAAGGGACCCACAAGAATCATCAAACTCCTGGCCCTGCACAGGGCAACACTAAGTCACACCATGTGCTTGAGAGCATTGTCCTAACACTTCTTGAACTCCATCAGGCTGTTGCTGTGACCACTGCCCTGGGGAGCTGTTCCAGTGACCAAACACCCTCTGGGTGAAGACCCTATCCCTAACACTCAACCTAAACCAGCTTTATGCTGTTTCCTCAAGTCCTGTCACTGGTCACAATAGAGAAGAGATCAGTGCCTGCCCCTCCTCTTCCCCTCACGAGGAAATTTTAACTGCAATGAGGTTTCCTCTCAGTCTCCTCTTCTCCAGGCTGAACAGACCAAGTGACCTCAGCTGCTCCCCATATGGCTTCCCCTCAAGGCCCTTCACCATCCTCATCCTCCCCCTTTGGACACTCTCCAAAGCTTTATATCTTATATTGTGGCACCCAAACCAGCCCCCAGCACTCAAGGTGAGGCTGCCCCAGAGCAGAGCAGATCAGGACAATCCCCTCCCTTGCCTGGCTGGCGATGCTGTGCCTGATGCACCCCAGGACAGGGTTGGCCCTCCTGGCTGCCAGGGCACTGCTGGCTCATGTTCAACTTGACATCAACCAGGACCCCCAGGTACCTTTCTGTGGTGCTGCTTTCCAGCATCTCATTCCCCAGTCTGTGCACACATCCAGGACTCCCTTTCAGGTAAACTGAATACTGATTCAGCTCCCTTTTTCCAAAACCCTATACAGCCCTCGCACTCTACCTAGAATCATACTTGGCCTTCTACACTAGATTAATGTACATTCATTGTCAGCTTTTAATATAAATTGCCTTCAAATACAAAAGAGATCCTAAAGTTAAATCTGTACATCCTGCAGCAGGAAAAGAAAGATTACAATCTCTATGCCAATTGCCTCAGATTCCCTTCTACCCTAAGGACTCATATTTCACCAGGGGTTTTTTGTACCTATAGCCTGGTATTACTAATCTTTAATCCATAAAATATAGTGTCAGGCACGTCTTAGTTGACATTGGGCACACAGGTGTGCGCAGCACGCACAGAAGTCAAGCACACATTCTTCAGATTTTGCAGCTTTATTCATCAGCTCGTCCCCTGACATCAGAGGAACTAGTCCATCAACACCCACTGAAAACGCTTCATGTTTTTGGTTTCCCTTTTGTTTTGTTTTGCTTGGCCAAGAGAAACTCCTGTAAATGTTAAAACATAAAGCCCTTGGTGTGACATAGACCTGGCCCATTTTAGTCCATTCCTCTCCAACTTGTGCCATGGGCAGGATCAGGCCCTTGCCACCGTCCTTCCCAGCCTCTGCCATGTGTGTAGGGCTGTCACCAGCATGTGACCCCACCAGGCTGTCCACCACACACATGCCAAAACCCCAGTTTTGCCAGATTTAGAGAGCTGCAATAGACTTTTCTGACTCAATCAAGGGTTTATTAACAGACCATTTGAAAAATCCTTCCCTGGAATACAGCCTACAAGAGACAGTCTATCTTGCATGGAAACTGTGAAGGGCAATATGCTCTAAGGAAAAAAATGACAAGAGATCTGCTTCCCATTTCTCCTCACCTTCCCATTTCCCCATGCCTTTCCTGGGGAAAGGTCTTCTCTTTCTTCCCTGGCTCCCAGGAGACCTGGGACAAGGCACACAAGGCAGCACACAAGGCAGGAAGCAATTGTGGAATCGGCAATCTGATGTGGCTCAGAGCAAAGACTGTGACTAAAGGGACTGTAAAGCCAAATCCAGAAACAAGTTGCAATGAAGAGCTAAAACTACCAGAAATTAACACATATAGGTCCAAACCATCATGTGCTATGCAAGGGGACGGCCAGAAAACAACGTGTGATGACACAAGTTTTATGAGGAAGCTGGACTCAGTTACAGCAGTTCTGTAAGTAAGCTCAACCAGGTTTAGAAACAGTTGTTCATGTCACCATGTCAGCAAGCAGCACAGGAAGGCAGTGGTCCACCTCTGTCTTACCACCTCTGCCATCATTCCTTCTAGGTCTTCCATAGGTTACCAAACTCTCATCTTCTCCTACCAATAAATTTCCAAGAAAATTCTGTCTTGTCCTGTGTTGCACCTGAAATGTCTGTAAAGGCTCCTTGATGATCTTCTTTTCCCCTTTCCCTAAATATTACTTTTGAGGGTCACAAAAATTTAAGAAACAAATAATAGGGAGACTAGAGAATCCCACTTTGCATATCAAGATATCCCACTTCTGTTTGTATCACTTCATCCTACACATCGCAACAGAGATGTGAGACTCCTTTTTTTGCTGCATATCCTGATCTGACATGAGAGACTAAAACCAGAGCTTCAAAATCTTACTGTGAGGAAGGAAGTGGAGCACATTATTTGCACTAACTTTCCACAGATTGCAAAAGCCTGAGGTTATCATTTGGAAAGAATGTACATGAGGCTTTCTCTCAGACTAATACTGATCCATATCAGTCGGGAATATCATTATAACACAGAAACAGGAGTTAAAACAGGCACACGTATGCAGCAAATGCAATTCTCTAAAAAAAACTGGTTAAAGCACATGCAGAATAAAATTTTGTTCCTTTTCAGGATCAAAAGCATTTTCTTTGGTTCAAAATAGTTCATCTAGATATTAAAATTATTTAGTGAGTTATTAATTACTATCAAAATACAGTTCCAGTTCTAAGATTTTCCATTCCCAGTTAGTCCAGACAAAATGCTTGCTAAACTGCTGCAAAGAGGAAAATGACAGCATTTTTTCAGAGTAAGTGTAATGTTTAACTCTTCTGTGCATTTTTTGAGCTTGGAGAAATTAAACTAGTAAAATTAGAACTTCAATCTTTGTTACATTTTTTCTGAGTTGTTCTTCTTAAGCAAAAAATAACTTCTTGGGGGGTTGTTGAGGATATTACAGTGGGATTTATTTTCTCTGGGTTTGCATTAGACATTTGTCAATTGTCTTCATGACAGTTGAGGAAGAACTACCCCTCTAATCCAATTTACTGCAACAACAAAAAGTATTTTCCCTTTTTACAAACTTCTCAGGAATAGACAGAATTGTTAATCTAAACAAAACCTCATTCCCACAGAGATAATCAACAGTGGAAATACTTGAGGGGGGGGGAATTCTTCCTTTAAAAAAATTGAATAAGGGTTTGTCAATATGAAGCCTATGAAACTGGTCACAGCTGAGTTCAAAACAAGCATTTTTTGATTAATAGAATGGATAATTCCTGCACGAACTTTGTTATGCCTCTGGTATTAATCTTGCTCTTTGCAACAAACCTCTGTACCATTATAAACCAAATTAAGTATAAAATTGAGGACTCAGAATAAGAAAATGGGGGGGTGGCTTTAAGTCAAACAAGTTGAATGCTATCTTGGGACAATGTATAGTCATATAAAACTTAGCATTCCCTCCCACACACACATTGTCCTTTTATCTGTAACCTTCCTTGATTCCTGATCATTTAATTTAACTGACCTGATCCACAGTCATCACCATCTTCAGAATCCATGTGGGTAAAGTCTTAGCTCTCTTGTAGTCTCAAATTTCTATAGCAACAGAAATTTGAGAACAATGCAATTACTACAGTCATACATAGGACTAGTTTGGCCAAAGCAGAATGACAAGAGAAATTCTCCAGTATCTTTTACATCTAATGGGGTTTCACTGTGTTCCAGTGCAGTGTTAAGAAATTACAGATCTTCCAAGGAAGCAGATCTTGGGCTCTAAGGCCACAGGTGAGTTCTGACTGCTACGAATTGCACCACTTAACCAGAAGTCTTAACCAGTCTTCAATTAAACAGAACACTGCAGAACAACAACTGAAAAAACAGAAAAACAAAACAACAACAATGACAAAACAACAAACAAAAAACCACAAACAAAACAAACCTCTTTTAATAGATCAGTGTGATTTTATCAATACACAACACAGCAACTGTTTCAAAAGTAGATAACAGAAGTAATGTTCCTACATGAACATTCGGACACTGTTCTAATTTTCACAAGTATTTAGCATTCAGGACTTTTATTGAGGTCAGAAGCAAGTGTGCTCAAGTGCTTATGTTGCATATCATTCAGAGGCCCAACATTCAAAAATAAAATTACATTGTTTTACTTCAAAATTCAAACTTCTCTTCCTATTATTTCTTCCAATATGTGCAGAAGATCAAAAATTATGGCCCCATGCCATTGTTAAGCAGCATGAAGTACCACTGATTCTGTGAGGCATTTTTCTCTACACTAGGCCCAGAAATTCTCAGCTCTTTACTCATATATGCTTGAATGGTTTATCTTTATTGAGATTTTATCTACATAAGACATTCAGTTCTACAGACAGTAAAACAAAAAAGGAATTTGGACTCCTACAGTGAATCTCAACTTCATTAAACAAATCAGCACATTTACCATTTCCTGTTGAAAAATGAAATTGCCAAACAATGTCTCCTTTAGAACAAAAGTAAATAAATCCAGAAATCCAGCTACAAGACTACACTTCTTCTTTTTTTTTTTTTTTTTTTTTTCTGAGAAAGGAAGAACTAAGCAAAAACTAGACTCAGTGAGAGGGAAGGTAAGGAATTTTTGTGTTTTCTCAAGGAGCCTTCCAAAATCAGATGGTTGCTCAAATCCTGTGACCTACTGTTCTATTCCTGCAACAATTTGATGGCTGGGGCAAGCAGTGCTCCAGCTTCTTTGCTTTCCTCAGTTTTGCTTTCTCCTGGCACCATTGCTGCTTTCTCAATCTATCCTGGTACAGAGCAAAGGCAAACAAATACATAAACCAAAAGAGAGCGAGACTGGTTCAGGCTGGAGAAGTTTTGAACTTGCTGTAAGGCACACTGTTATTTAAGAGCCCTCTTTAGCCTTTATGGGGTGCAGAACCCTTACACTTTAATTCTGGCCTGTTTCCTAGTTGCCAGCCTGTCCTCTTCCTTTGTTAATCCTAATCCTGCTCTATCCCCATATTATCAATAGCTACTTATATGGAATTCCTGATGTCTGAGTAGGAGCTGCAATAAAGGCAGTACAGAAATACAGCCCTCTTGGTACAAAGTCCTTTGTGCATAAATATGTGATTTTCCTCTCTATACAGGTTCCCTAGGGAGCACAGAGCAGTGCTGAATTGTAGTCCTCTCCTTTCCCTTAGCCTTTTAACTTCTGCTGCCTCTTGTGTTCTTCCCTTAGCTCTTGTGCCTCTTCACTGGTCCATCACCTTCTTTCGTTTTGATCTTCTAACAGCAAAAGGGAATTTGGCTGTCATAATACAGGGGCCTTATATTTAGACAGCTGCGTCTGAACTCATATAGAAAATAATCTTATCCTAAGACAGATGTCTTAACTAGGTCAGATGAATCTCACCTTTGGAGTGCTTATTTCTCCCTGTTGATGGAAACTGAGGGTCATGAGCCAAGACTCAGATGTTTATCAGTTAAGTATCAAAAATACTCCCCAATAATCCAATTTTAAATACTCAGCTGAAACGTTTTACAGATGATTCATTTGACTATGATACTCCCCATTTCATTACTCTCTCCTCAGTAATTTCCCTGGTACATTTTTTCGCTCCTTTTTGTATTCCATTCTTGGTGGATTCAGTTCATTACATTCAAACTATCCTCTCTCTTCTTCATCTCTTCCATGGAGCCGCTTCCATTCTTACTTCAGTTTCTCTCCATCAGATGCTGAAAAGGAAAAGGGCTCAGAGAATCATTACATACACTGTCAGGAAGGATTGCTTCAGGATATTCCTTGCTACCTTCTTCTGCAACACAGGCCACAAGACTCCTTAAGTCTTTGCTGAATTGGAAAATGTGTCTTCTAGAAAAATGGTCAGTCTTTACTCTAAAATTGCTAGTATCAGGGTTGCCTTGGTTAAACCATTCCAGTAGTTAACTGCTCTGACAGTTAAGTTTATTTTTAGCCTGAATTTGTCCTATTTTAACTACTAGCCATGAATCCTGTATTCTAATACACCAAAACATCCTACTAACAACTTTCTGATATCCCGGAAAGTACCTACAAATATTTAAGAAGTTTTTTTGCTAATAAAACTAGTCGGAGATTGGATTGCTTGCGTTTCCTGGTCCCTGATTATTCTTCAAACTCTTTGCAATGCATAAATGTTCTCCTTGAAAGCCTCTAACTGTACCTGTCTATAACAAATTTATTTATCTTTTAAAAACAGGCTGTAAAAGAGACATGCCAATACTCTTCTTTCCAAAGCACTATCACAGCACATGGCTATGATATAATTTATTAATAAAATGTTTCACACTTTAGTACAGACTATTTAAGTTAGCAACTTCTCCATAGAAACTGTAAACAATGCTACAGAAAACTTTTCTAGCTGTCCTATTTTCCCTTCAAACTCTGGTGTTGTTATTTAAACCCCTAAAATTGCTCAGTTCTGGCAATCCACCATGCACTGCTAAGTCCAAGAACACTTTTAAAATGCAGTTTACTTACTCAGTTGTTCATCACATTGCATCAGAATTGAGAGATCTTCTGTAATGCAAGATGTTTTATAACTAGTCACTAATCTTCTTTGCTTGACAGTACTTACATTTACACTTCAGCAGGATTCTTTCTTCAGGGAATTTTGGATTAAGCACTTTTGCAAGTCTGACAACTTTACCAAACAATACATTCAAGGAGTCAAAGGACAGGTAAAGAAAAGAAGTTGGCTGCTATAGACAACATTTTAATAGTTAACTTTTAAAAAGCTAACATACTAAGATAGCAAAGATAACTAACACATTAGGAGAAACCTACGATCAGATCCCCTATGTCTGAAAAATACAGGCTACAGAATCAGTAGAATACGAAAATTTTAGCACCTCTGAAAATCTGTCCATAATTTAGAATATATTGTATTGCTCATTTGGAAAGCTAGTTTGAGACTGACTAGAATCAAAAGTAAATGGTTCTTCCATATGCAGCACTTCATCCTTATCTCCTCCAGCTCTTAGCAGATGTTGCTGCACTACTGACCATGGCCCTCATACCTCCCTGTCTCTGCTGGAACTAGAGTAGCAGCCAACAAGAACTAGGTGTATCTCCTTCCTTTGGTTCCCCCTCTCTAAAATGCACAACACTCACTCTTTTTCACCCCCCTTTTGCATGTTCCAATCCTTGGATAAAAATTTTGTATCAGAAATAAATAACTCTACTCTGCTTTAAAGCACCTCAGTTTATGGGAGACTAAATTTTGTTGTAACTAAAGTAAAAAACTGGCCTGCATTTCAAGATAAATCTAAGTAACAACATTGGTATCTACTTCCTAAAACATGGGTACATGTAAAAAGAAAGGCAAATACTAGACTTTGAATTTGACTTATGTAAGGTAAGCTATATAGTTGACTATTCATGCAGGGGATGGGGAGGAGAAAGAAGTTGAAAAAATTCCCAAGAATAGAAACAGAATAGGAAGTCACAAAGCAAGCATGGGTAAGACTTGAATGCAATCCTGTGAGGAACTTAAAAAGAGTTTCCAAGGTAAATGTAATAAAGACCCTTCTAAGTGACAAAAGCAGTACACTCTATCTATCCAGTTTGTCATGACATCCATAGTCTCCATTAAAAACATAAATTATGGTGCAAAATTAACAAAATTTGTAAAAGTATTATGGATGTGAAGCATAAAAAACAGTACAACAATTTTTAAAATGCCACAGTAAGCAGAACCATGAATTGATGAGCAAAAAGCCAAATGAAAGTAAATTCTAAGGTATCAATAAAAATCTTGGTATAGGAAAGACATTTTTTACAGTGAGAACAAACATTAACTAGAACAACCTCCAAGACTGGAGGATTGGAAAGTCCACTTGGAAAGGGCACCAGACAAATATCATTAATGCTCCCTTTCCCACAAAAGGTTGGACCAGTTGATCTTCCAAGGTCCTTTCCACTCTGTGGGCTGTTCCATGATTCTAAGAGGCACATCCACGGCAGGTGAAGGGCTTCTGAGTCATTCCCTTCAATATCCATTAGGGCCTAAAACATCCTAAGTGCTATCTAAGAATGAAGCTCAGTCTCAAGCTTGCTCTACAGTTACACTTGATTATTATTTTTCTTCCTGTCACAGCTTTCCGTCCAACACTATTGTAAGGATTTATCATGCAACTTTTCTAGAACAAGCCTATTTGCTTTAACTGCTAAGGATCTCTAAGGTACAAAGAGCAAATTGAGAGGTTTGCAAATACTAAGTTCCCAAACACACCGACACAATTTGGCAGACGATTCCCAAGGCCCTAAGATCTGATACATATTTGGGAATCTCAGGAACTGGAGTATGTCTCCTACAAACTCACAGGAATATGAGGATTTATTCCAACAGGTGTCAGGATGCAAGAAGGTGCTTCCCATGGAAAGGAGCAGGCAGCAGGGACACAGGCTGCCAAGCCTTTTCTGGGTATTCCTTCTCTCCTACTGCCAGGAGCACCATCTGAGCCAGGCTCAGAGCTTGGCCAGAGTCCACCTTTGTCCTAGAAAACAGAATGTAGTACATACTCCAGGTTAAACAAATAGGCCCCAAAACCACCTCTCGAGTTTGTCCTTTAAGCAGATGCAATAGATAAAATGTCAATCATCTGCCTTGAATAAGAAGAATGAACATGTAATTTTTTTTTCTTCACTGTTTATTTCAATCTTCAGGGCCAGTGCAGAAGGACAGAGGTGGGCTCTGCTAACCACTATGCCCTATCACCTCCTTGCCAGTCTTCAGGATGGCTTTAGCACAGAAACTGCACTTCTCTCAAGCCATATTGGTAGCCCTGCAGGGAGACCTTGAAGTAAGGAGTGCTGTGGTCTCCCTCCCAATGCTATTCAAGGGCCAGGGATCTGGCTCTACAGAAAAAAAATAACAGAAGCAGCACAGCAAAATAGCAAGGTTCTTGGCTGGTAGCTCTACTGTGTCTGATCAGACTAAGTAGAACTCAATAGCTGTTGTTGGTGGGGGGGGTTGGGTTCTTTTTGTAATTAAATAATTTTTCTTTCACTACATGTGTAAACCACACGCTGCTAATCAGACAGATCTGCTAGCTCATGGTGAGCTTCACATAGTGGAATTAGACATCTGCTAAGACATGAGCTAGCTAGTAAGCAACAGGATATTTTGCTGTTCTGTATGTGATTGTAGTGCAAATTAGCCTTTGACCAATATGTAGAGACACTGATACATGAAAAAATACGGATTTTATATATGAGATTTACTAGCTGGAAATTGGCTGTATTCAATCTTAAACTGCAAGTAGAGATACATGACTTCATAGAAGATGCATATAAATTCCAAACTAACTTGTGTACCAGAGCAATATCTGAAATCACTTCTCAGTCTTGATATCCTTAAGCCTCACATCCTGAAATACTTTCTGCATCTCCAGGATTATTTTTAGTACTCCTTTAAAATTCCTCTGAAATTTCCATATTCTTCCTGAGAAGACACACAAATATTCCAAAACACTGAGTCACAAAGCGAGACAAATACTTATTTCTGCATGATTATTTATTTCCCATTAAGTCCTAAGGTCACAGTAAAGTACTTGTGAGGATATTATTAAGAAGATTCACATCAATTTCTACGATCATTACACCATCCTCCTCTGAATCATCCACTTCATCCTAGTTAGTTCCAGCAAACTTCCAAGAAAAATCTGGTGTAAACATGGTACATTCAACAGAAAGATATATTACTTTAAAAGAAAACTGTTCACATTTATCTGAGATCTACCTTTTTGAACTATCATCCTGATACATATTAAATAAAGCAACACCCATGGCATTATCCCCCAGCTGGCAAATCCCAAGGTGTGTTAAAAATTAACAGGAGCTTTTCACAAACCTCAGGTAGTTACCCTTAAGACTCCTGGGTGGAAGTTATAAAGTCCTCTTGCACGACTGAATGTTACACAATGTTGTTCCCTGCTACAGACCATTATCTTTTATTATTGAGTCCAAATAATATATCTAAAATGTTCAAAACCCAAATATCCCTTAGATGCACATTTTCTGTTCTACATTTCACTCTAAACCTGACAATGGTCTCATCAAACATTAGCTTTGGTTGTTCTTTATTGTGTTCCCGACATAAATACACTACTGACCATTATCTTTATCCTCCACGGCTTCAGGTATTTTAAGTATCTCTTCAACTGTCTTGAATCAGCCATCTTGTCCAACCTATATATTAATTATTTTTACTTATTTTCATTTACAAGTTTTCATCATATACTGATTTTTTTTGGTGCCATTTTAAAATCCACATATAGCTTAAAAAACTTCTCGTCCAATTTCACTTTCCTTCATTTTCATGCAATAGTCCTCTTACAGCATCAAGAGTGACAGTCCTGAAAAATTCTACAGGTATTGGCATATTTTGCTCTACTGCATGTTGGCAGCATTTGTATACAAATACTCATGCAAGAAAGACAGATCTGGATGAACTCCATAGCACAAGAAGATCCTTTGGCTTGAAGCTGGCTACATTCACTCCACTAACCATGACTGACTTAGGTGTATCTCAACACCCGTGATCTTCCCATTAATGATCAGTTTTTCCTTGTTCATCATAACTGAGGTGATGTACACTGTGCTGGACATTAAGAAAACGTATTTTTAAATGCTACCAAAGACCACTGGCCTAGTGGCAATCCTTGCAAATCATCATCCCAAATCCCCCTGCATAACTGCAAAGTCACAGCGCTGGATGGCACACTTCATGATTTCTCAGTCTGGCAGTAAAACTTCCAATCTATTTTTCTCCCACTGACCCCATTCCATGTCCAATCTTCTAGAGCACAAATATAATTTCACATATTTCTCTGTCGCTGGTATTAGACTGAACCTCCCACAACCTCCTCCAGCACCTGTGGGGTGCCCGGGCCTTGGCATCCACGGACCTGCACTGAGCACCTGGCTCGGTGGGGCTGAATCCTGGACATTCTCCTCCTGTAGCCAGGCGGGAGTTGGTCTCTTCTCCTAGGCAACCAGAGACAGGACAAGAGGACATAGCCCTAAGCTCTGCCAGAGGATGTTTATTGGGGATGTTAGGAGGAATTTCTTCACTGAGAGGGTGATTAGATATGGAAGTAGGCTGCCCAGGGAGGTGGGGGAGTTACCGTGCGTGGAGATGTTTAAGGATAGACTGGATGTGGCACTCAGTGCCGTGGTCTAGCAGAAAAGCTGGTGTTCGTCATAGGTTGGACTCGATGATCTCACAGGCCTTTTCCAACCTAACTGATTTTGTGATTTTTTATTTCTGGCTCCCCACACTTCCAGGGGCTGTTTAAAGCATTCCGGGATCCCCCGTTTTCCATTCTCACCCCACCCTTCCACTCCGGGATCCCCCCCTTTCCCATTCCCGCCCCTCCACGCCGGGATCCCCCCGTTTTCCATTCCCGCCCCTCCACT
>VZRF01003403.1:611615-652692 GCA_013396875.1 Vireo altiloquus | reverse complement strand
CGCTCTGCCGGTCCCCGCGGCCGCCCCCGCCCGACGTGCGGGGCGCGGGGACGGCAGGGAGAGACAGAAGAGACGCGGAAGGGCTTTCCCTTCCCCCACCTCCACTTCCCCTTCCCGAGGCGCCGTGCCCGTGCCAGCCGGCTGCTCCGAAGCACCCGGCCTGCCGTCCCCAGGCACCCCCGCAGGCTCCGGGAGGAGATGGGATACATGTGATTTACGAGAGGAAGGAGCTGTAGGGATGAGGAAGGCTGTTTTGCTTCCTGCTAGGAGGCAGTAATTGGGGAAGTGCGAGGTCAAGGAGCAGAGGGGCTGTGTTAGCGAGATGTACATGTACTCTTTTTGTGGCCGTTGGAAACTCAAAATTAAGGCAGATTTTTCTAGAAAAGTCTCAAACGGAGCAGGATGTTTTGTGAGATCTCAGTTATCACTACTCCTTGTCATCCTCTATGGGACCCAGCTTCTCGGCAGCTGCCTGTTTCCAAGCTAGGGTGTGGTGTTCCTGTGTACATGATGCCGGTGCACTGCTCATGCCTTTATGTAATGCGTGCTCTTGCTCACTTAACAATTTAAAAATTTGTGTTTTCACGTCTGTGGAAGTTGTGAGATGACTCAAATGCGGAAGGCATCGATACATAACGTTTCAAACTTACTTGATGTTAGAAGCATGTCTAAAATATCCGAGTGGTTACAGAAAGGCAGATTTTCTGTTTGACCATGTTTTATAACTAAAAATGCACTGATAGGCCTAGAGGTCCATAGCACCAGGATCTTCTGTCTTCTTCCCAAGAGGTTTGAAGACTGTGGCCTCCTGTACTTAGTTCACATTTTAATGCCACCTCTCTGTTGGTACAAGTAGTAATGTGGTCCAGAAGTATAAGTGGTAATTTTGTTTTTTCTAGCCACTCAGAGAAAATACAACACTAATCAAGTATGGTGCTCTAGAGGGTATGCTGAAAATAATTAGACTACAAGTTATCTTGTCATCACTGAGTGGTTAAGATTGGAAGGGATCTTTGGACATCATTTTGAAGAGTCATCTAGAGCAGGCTGCCCACGACTATGTGCAAATGGGCTTTTGGAAATCTCTAGGGATGCAGACTCCACAACTTCCTTGGACAACCTGTGGCAGTGCTTGGTCACCCTTGCAGTAAAAAAGTGTTTCCTTATGCTCAGATGGCACCTCCTGTTTTACATTTTGGGCCCATTGCTTCTGGTCCTGTCAAATAATAAAAGACAGAATGACAGTTTTCTCTTGTCTCTCTATGGTCTTGGAAGCACTGCCTGTGCTTTTGTGGCTGATGGAGTTACTTTCTGAACTTTCTTCCACCCGCTAATTTCAGTTTTTATTTTCTCTGAAAATGAGTGCAGAGACTCATAGAGACTCTTCCTACCTTGGTATAAGTGAATAGAATGAGCACTCATCCATTGTAAATTTAAATTGATTTCTCTATCAATCCCGTATAAAATTGGTTGTGGAATTTTCCAAGCCTGAGAGTGTATTTTATTGGCTAAGAAAGCAAAGATGGGTAACACTATGAACTCATGGAAAAGCAGACAATATGCATGTATATTTTGTGGTAGCTTAAGATTTTATTTCTGATGCATTAGGTTGTGCTGTCATTGTACAAGAAAAATGTTATTTTGAGTATTTAGTTTTACTGAGCTTAAAAAAAAATCAGCTGGACAGCATTTGACAAACACGCCCTTCTCACTCATCCAGCTGAGACTATAAATAAGTGCAGGACTAGATGCAAAGAGGCAAACATTGATTTTCATGAGAAACAAATCACATTGCTCCTTTATATACTTTCCTCCCATGATATGGAACTGATAGAATTGAAGGCTGATGCAGATGATGGTGGTGATATAGCTTCATAGATAATTTCAGTAGAGACATAACTTGAACCCTGAAACTCCTGAAATTCAAGGAGGAAAGAAGGTGAACCAAATAACAGAACTTTTTTGTCTCTGACTTCTAATAATGATGTATGAGCACAAATAAGTAGGAGATTGAGTGATGTAATGATAGGACAAGTTCAGAAAGGTCTTTGATTCATATCTTACTTCATGTTTAGTCAAAAGATTTAAGTGTTGCAACAGCAGTAAGCAGTTCTGTATACCTTACTATTACTAGATTTAAGATGACTGCGTTTAGCCGTAGCATAATTCAAGTTTAATACTTGCAGTGTTTAGCATAATTGAGAATATAGAAAGGGGCATAATTGGAATAATGGCAAACCAGATCATTACAGTTCAGGTAAAGAATCTTTAAAACCAAGGAAGGAGAAGAGCCAGAAGGAGCATTATTTTAATACTCGAGACTGCATAAATGGTTTTGAACTCAGTCTTGTTCCTTAGATTCACATTTCTGCAGAGATTTTTGAAGCCTTGTTCTTCTTTCAATTCTGATAGTGTGACAATAAATTTGGACAAGCTTTTTTTAAGAAAAAATCTGAGGACTATTTCTAGCAAATAAGGTGTGTAAGACTTATGTAGATCCAAAGATCTGAAGTTGAACCGTTGCCAGTGAAAGTTGCTGGTTTTAGCATCCAGGAGCAGCAATTTTTCCATGCTAAAGACAGCTTTTGTGGTCCACAGTGTTTTGTAGTTGCATTATTCACATAGGTCACTGAAAGTTCAGGAGCTTTTAGGTATGTTGAATAACATATGTTTGTTTATTTAAAAATGGGATGTGAGAGGTGGAAATCTTGAAGGCCTGAATTCTCAAGCAATAAAGTCATCACTACTGCACCCTTCGTACAGATAATGCATCATCACTTGACAAGTTTTCAATGCAAAACCTGTCTGTGTATCCAGGATATTTGAAATGTAGTTAAACTCTAGTAACCATTTTTTGTAGTTCAATTTTTATTCCTGTTTATCTAGAAATTGTTTTCCTACCTATAGCTACAACAAACTAATAAACATATAAAAAAAAGTTAAATAAGCCTATTAGTGGGAATATTAAAGGTACAATTTATCTACAGGAATATAGGCCATGATTGATGAAAGGTACTGATTTTACTGTAAAAGTGGCATTTGCCAATGTAAATGCTTATTTACAAACAACGATACAAATGGAAAACAACACTAAAACTATTTAAATCGTAAAACTAGTGTTCTCCAGTCCATTTTTGGTGACTTGAAGGGACACGTTTATTGTAGGATTGGTTGGGGTTTTTTTCTGTTTTTAATGTGAAGCTACAAAGTACAGGAGTTAAATAGCTGTGTATGACTTGAGAGAAAGCCTAAGAAAATCAGTGTGCCCTCAGGGAGGAAAGGATAACACATGAAATTTTTAAATACTAAGTTATCTCTTCCATTCCTTAAAATGCTGAACATAATAAATATGGGAATTGTCAAACATATTTAAAAAAAAAAGGAACTACAACTCTTTCAGTAACCTTATATCTCAGTAGTGTCACTTTTTGAGGAAGATGGGGTTTAACAGTGTGATTAGAACAGAACTTCTCTTACGATGAGGAAGTAGTCCTGTTTGGGAAAGTGAGCCTGGGTGGCTTGCAGTACTCTGGGATACTTCCGGCTACACTGGGTAACTTTGTAACAACTTAGATTTGTAGATGTTGACACTTTATTGACCTAATAAAGTTAAACTAAACTCTGCAATATAGTTTCGTCAGATTAAGGAAAACCCGTTTCTTAAATCAATGCTTTGGAATGAAAAGTCTATGCCAATAAAATGCATCTCTCACCTGTAATGTTGTCTTTAAAACTTAATACATTGACAGCAGATTGCACTTAGATGTACAAGCCCACCAATGTGGGAGGCTCAGGTACTTTTCTCAATGCAAACATAAGCCTTCTTCTTGAAACTGCTTTGGAAGCATTAGCAGAATTTTTGACAGAAAAAATGTTACTTTCCTAATTTACATGTGTTAAAACAATTCCTGTACTCTACATCATTCATTTTGAAAGGATTTAGAATTCTGACTTCCAGAATTGTGTCAAATGAGACTTGGATACTGTGGATGAGTAGGAGCTGCATTTCAATAAGCTTTTCTGGGTATAATTGCACTGTAATCTATAAACTTAAAGTTTTGCAAGTGTCCTTTGATAACATTTTGATGGAATTCTTTAATGAGAATGAGGATGTTAGAAGTGCTTCTCAGACTGACATACAATTCTGAATATTGGAGGCCTTCCAAGATTTAAGATTTTCTTGTCCATCTCAGGATATGCATGAAAATGTGTGTGAAGATAATGTGTTGTCTTGAGTTAGGATTTTTTTTATTATTATTAAAAATGCATCAATTTTAATCTCAATGCATTGAGATTGAAGGACCAAATAGATACTTGAATCACTTTCTTGGGAAAATGTTAAACACTGTCTGAAGAAACAATCATATATTGTGTGTGTAACTGCAAATAATGAATTGGTTTATTTCTACAGTCATACTGTAGAAGAAATTTTTGAAGGTAACTCAAATGCTGCTTAGTCAAAATGGACTAGCTTAGAGAAGGTTGCTTAGGGACTTGCACTGAGTTTTGGGTATCTCCAAGGGCAGAGACTGTACTGGCTTTCTGGGTGAGGTGTTGCAATGTTTGTCTAAGCCCATGGTCATAAACTTTTCCTAATACATAATTGTTGCAACTTGTGTTCAATGCTGCTTGATTTTTCACTGTGTACCTCTGTAGTAAGTTACTGTGCAAAGCAAAATTGTTTACCTTTTTCACTTGTTAAAAGTAATTACTTGAAGCTTGATGATGAATACAAATGAAACCTGTTATTATAAATAAAAGATCAGTGATTTATTCTTTCCTTAGTACGAGTTTGAAGAAATCAGGTACCCTTTGGGGATTATGACCATGTTAGGGAGTATTTATAATGCAGTGGCACCTCAGGACCATCAGAAGCCCCCTTCTTGCTGCCTTTATACTCTCGAAACTTCTTGCAGAAGCTTGCTACCTAGGAAACCTCATTGTTTAAGTAGATAAGGGAAACAAATTGAAGCAAAAATAGAGTAATAGAAAAAATTATGGGCAAATACAGTGATGAAACTGGAGACATTATTTTACGATATAATAGATATGGTTCTATTGCCTACCAATACAGTCTTCAACCTACAGTTCTGCTGTGAAATTCTATTTTTGGTTGGTTTCAATTTTATCAGTAAAAAAAAAGAATAGGAAAAGGGGTTTAGCTGTATTTTTGCCAGGCAACCCTGTATACTATTCACTTTCAGGTTCTGAAAGTGGGATGTAAAGGAGTTTGAAATGCTCGTTGAGGAATGAAAGCAGATTTTTGAGCATATGGCAATTACTTTTTTAATCCTTGAGTAAAAAAGCTTCTGAAATGTAAAATGCTTCAAATACTTTCTTGACTTGACAGAAGGCATTAAAACTTTGAATTGGTAAGTTTGAGAAAGAATTGTAAGACACTGAAATTGGGAGGGGGAGACATAACAGTTAAGGCGGTACCTCATTCTATCATTTTTCATAGAGCAAGTTCTGGTTTGTTCCTCTTCTCTCTCTCTCCCTGCTATTGAATCTGGGCTTGGTGTCCTTGGAGTATTTCATAACAAATGATCTTAGGGGAGGAGGAAGAATCAATTAAAAAACTTGGGCTTTGTAGTAGAAGAATACTTTGCAAATATGAACCAAGTGCTTTTTAGCTTACAGGATGCCACTTTGTAAAGACTGCTGAGAAAGAGAGGCCTCATTGCTGCAACTGAGCATCATGTCTGCTGATGTCCCTGGAACAGGATGTCTTGGGTTTTTATGTGGGAGATGGTACTGTTGATTTCTTTCATGCACAGTCTTAGTTAGCTGTTTCTTGTACCACTTACTTCTCAAATAAGTGATTTATTTGAGTAATTCTCAAATAATGCTTTTGCTTTTCATTAAATGTAAAATTTTATTTCTTTTTTAGTTTTCAGTGAATGACTTTTGCAAGGAAATAATTCTTTTATGCTGCTTATCTGTTGTCTATCTGATCCATAAGCTAAGTATGTAGTTGCTTGGCTGCTATTGTATATATTTATATATAACTACAAATAGTTGTATATAAATATATACATTATAAAATATTTACATAAATAGCTATATATGTAAGTATATATAATAAAAAGTTTCCAGTTTTACATAGACAGGAGTAGTAAAAGTAACTGCAAAATTACGTGGGGCAGATTTATCTTCTCTAATTTTTTTTTTTTTTGTGGTTTGTCTTGTATATTACCCAAGCAACGTCTATTGCTTTCATATTCCTTTTTCCTATCTGTGCCTAATACAATGACTTTCAGGAGTCTGGTTTTGAGTTTGGGGTTTTTTAATCCTTCTTAATATGATGTGGTGTATAAAGTGATTTTAAGATGGAGACTTTTATGGTATTTAGATACTCTGCTGCTGAAAGGCCCTACAGTGAAGAATCCACCACCTTTCAAAGTAGTTATTTTTGTGAAAATAAATCTCATTATTCAAGTCAGGTCATTAGGTAGAAAGAATGCAGCTAAATTACCACACGTTTTGTAGGATTTACTTTTTGCACCACTATTAAGTGCTGGTACTGTTACATACTCTTAAATACTTGTGTATTAAAAATAATTGAGGAAAACACATGTTCTCCAGATGCAATGCAGCTTTAGGCATTACTATTAAGGAAATGCCTATTCAGTCAAAGCCATAGGTATGGAATGTGCCCCTCCTTTCCTGTGGCACAGAACCACAGGATTTTTACAGGATTTTCTTCCTTAGCTCTTCTAGAAACAGAAGTGAATTGGATATTGCAGTGCCTTTTTGCTTGATCTTGGTAGGAAGGCAGTTGCAACACTACTTTTATATTCATTCCCTCTCTACCAGAGTTGCTGCCTTTGTTCCATGTTCACGTGAGATGATGCATGTTTGGGGATGCTGCTTTGCTGTTAGAAGTTGTAACTGTGGGTATAGTGAGGTTTCGTGAGATGCTGCAAAGGCAGTTTGCTGCTGGCGTGGGGTAATCCCTTTCTCACATGTTTGTTCTCGGAGCAGTTTGAAGGCTTTTTTTGCCTCACTAAGCTGTCGGCAGCAAAAAGCAATAATTATTTAAAGCTCTTTTTTAGCTAAATTGGTTTCAATCTTCTTGCCACCTTCTAGAGCTTTTCTTTAGCTAGATCAATTTGCTTGTCTGAATACTCACAGAAATAGATGAGCCCTGATGATACACAGGAGTTTGTAAAAACACTGGTTTAACATCCTGGGAAATATCTAACCTAAAGATTTAATGAGCAATTGGAGCCAGTGCTACCAAATGTCTAGCTGTCCAAAGGAGAAACCAGTTACATTTTCTTTAAACATTGTCCAAACTATGTTGATGTTTGGACAGAGCATCAAGGATTGTATCTTGCAAATATTTGAACCTTAGACTGTGCTTCTTGATGTGTTATATATGTCAATGCAAAACTTATTTGGAGTGGTAGATGCCAAGGCAGTTTTGCTTTCTAAAGAACAACAAAGCTGCATACTGAAAAATAGTAGCACAGCTCAAGCTAAACTCAAACTACAAGTATGAATCAAACTCAGAACTAAATAAAACTAGGTAAGGCTTAAGTCCAGTATCACTCCAGTGAGTACAAGCAATATCCCTTGTTTTGAGTGTGAATTACAGATCTTGAGAGTATTGAAACTTGCCTCATTTAAATCAGTCTGTGATAAAATTTATGTAACTATGAACTAATTGTGAGAAAACTCTGTAGCCACCTGTAAACAGAGTTAAGTGGGTCAAGAAAAAGCCATTTGTTTAGTTGCCTGCAGACAGATTTTCAAAAAGAGCTACATCAGAAGGCATGACTCTGAGAACAGAGCTCTCTAGACTCTACTGTTCCTGGAGCTCTCTTCTGGATGTGATATCTCATCTTTTTTTGCCAAACACAGGTTTCTGTGAGTGGGAGATTTATTGTATCTTATAAGATAACAAAGGTACCCTCAGGAATCCAGAATGTAAATGCATGATATACAGTGCTGTAATACTGATAAAAGTAACTTTGGCAAGCCCTTTTTATTCCCCTGTGATTAGCAACAAAGTTGTCTTTGAGTGGAAATTATTGTGGGAATCTTTTGCATGCCCTCCCTCTTCCTCCTTCCTCCCCCCCACCCCCCCGCCAAATTTTAATGCAATTTCTTAGGTTAAAAGGTCTTTTAGTATGTATTTCCCTATTTCATTTTTATTGCTATGGAGCAGTGAACTTTAGCCTGTTATGAGTGTAGAGGAAGGGGTGGGTCTCCCTGCTGCAAAGAGTTCACAGCTGAATTTCTGAATTTGAAATAAGTGATGTGTAGGAAAGAGTGAGTGTGTGGTTTCATGGCATCTTGCTTATCATCATGGTTTTCTGTGCAGCATGGATGTTGATTGAAGCGGGGAGTGAGCTGTCAGGGTGCCTAGCAAATACAACTGTGAAATAAGTGTTTCAGATCAGTTAAAAGGGGGAAAATAAAAATGAAAGAGGGAGAATGTAATGTCTCTGTTATTGTTAGATGCACCTCAGCAGAGTCCGAGGAGCGAGCTGCCTTGGCGGCGCTGACAGTAACACTGCAGAGCCCTGCAGTGGGAGCACGTATTCCTGACCATATATAGGCACATGCAGCACACAAGGTCGGGCTTCTTCAACCACTGTCGCTTCTCATGTGCCAGGAACAGGAAGAGTGATCTGGGGGCATTTGAAGCCACTGTCTATAACTTCTTAAAAATAAAATAAACTTTAGAATGTCTCAGGCTGGAAAAGATAGAGAAGTAGGATTTCTCTATGTACCTGATGGGTATCATGCATTGAGAAAAATTAAATTGTGAAATAAAGGCAGAAGCATGGAAAAAATATAGATTTAACATAACCGTCACCATTCTGTACATTCTACATTGCTCTTTGCTTGTGTAGTCTGAAGACTGCAAACAGTTGTAACTGAGTGTAGGCATTTGTTAATAGACCAATTGTTTTAACCTCTAGCAGAATGAAGAATTAGTAATTAATTAGGAATCAACTTTAGGTAGTATTTTGGTAGTAACTACAGTAATAAGTGGAGAAACTTCTGGTATTTTATGTCTTTGAGTTTTCTAAAGACAGACTCAATTTTTTGTTACTTGCTGATACATGTATAAGTTTCTTGTACTGTGTGTAAAGGTGCAGTTCTCTGGAATGGAAAAAGGGTTTGTCATTTAAATTCTTAAGATATTATGATATCTTAAGGTTTCTGTTTTGGCTTGCTCAAATCAATTTTTAAAAGTCTCAATGCATTGAATAATTAGCATTGGTTGCAACTGTAATGCACCTGATTGATTTGTTTTCTTAAAACTATTTCCGTTTGACTGAAGCGCAATTTAGCTTTTTGCCTGTCACTTTGTATTACGAGTTATGTGCATTTTTAATTTATCTTCTTTTAGTTGCCCATAAACATCACACTTTATATGGACTATCCCTTTGTTTCAATTGTGCTTCCCCAAGTGATAGCTGAGCCAGAGGCTTTTTGCTGCCAAAAGGGGGAGATCTTCATCCCGTAGAGGCTCATGGAAGTGCATTCATTTATCCTTCAGTATCAGTCTGGGTCTGAAAAACAGAAGCCTCTAGAGCATTTCTTTCAGGAAAAATTCAGTGGCAGTAAATCTGTAAGTGCTTTTCAGTTCTAACGTGTTAAAGACTACTGGATTTAATTCTTTTATATGGGCTTCCTGTATGTATGAATTGGGGAAATAACAGCTTTATCAGGTATTCATCACAGAGAAGTTAATTCAGTCTAAATGCTGAAGGAAAGTGGATTGCTTTGAAATTGGCTTCGCAAAGGCAGGTTAGCAAAATACAGAGTGTCTTGGCTGACTCTCAACTTCTGAAAACATGTTAGATTTTTTGCTTTTGTAAGCATAAATATACTTTATACTTGATGAGATATTCATTGCAAATTTGATGATTTTGTTTACCTGCTCTGTAAAAAGTGTCATCTATGGTGAATTTTCACACTAAAAACCTATCAGTGAGAAATTGAGTTTAGTAGTAAAATGTTTGTAAAAAGTGATGTCTAGGTTGGTCTGTCCTGAGGACATCTGTTCCTACTGAATGCTTTTGAATGAGTGTTACTTATAGTGTAGCTAATTTGACTGATAGGAATAGCTTTTACTGATAGTGGAAAAAAACAAGCAAAACCAGATTTACATTACCAAAACAGATGTAAATGAGGTAGTAGTCCAGTTTTAGTATAGACCTAATGTCTCACACATGTTACCAATTTAAAGCATGTGGTCATTCAGAGTGCAGTTTGGGTACCCATGTTTTGCTTGATTTTGCTTTTATAGCTGCTGCCAACCCAAAACTGATGAACCTGTTATTTCACAACTCCGAATGTCTCTAAGTCTTGCTTCTCTGCTTGTCCAGAGCTAACCTGGCCTTGGCAGGGGTAAGCAGTCCTGTTCACATGAAGTCAAGGAACCAAGAAATGGTGTTCCTTCATCTTGAGCTGGGAGTCAGTCTGGTGATAGTCATGCTGACATCACACAACTAAATACTTGCTCTTCAGGCCTGATCCCTCACCCTATTTATTGGTCTCATGGTTTAACCCCAGACAACCACCAAGTCCCATGCAGCCACTCAGTCACTGCCCCACCAGTGGAATCGGGGAGAGAATCAGAAGGGTAAAAGTGGGAAAACTTGTGGGTTGAGATAAAGACAGTTTAATAAAAAAGCAAAAGATGTGCATGCAAGCAAAGCTGAACAGGGAATTAATTCACTGCTTCCCATGCCCAGGAGAGCAGAGCTCCATCATATGTAATGGTGACTTGGGAGGTCAAACACCATCACTCCGAAATCTCCCCCCCCACCCCCCTTCCTCTTTCTTCCCTCCACTCTATATACTGACCATGATTTGATGTGGTCTGGAATATCCCTTGGTCAGTTGGGATCAGCTGTCCCGGCTGTGTCTCTTCCCAGCCTCCCGTGCACCCCCAACTTCCTCACCCGTGTGTCTATGAAAAACAGAAAAGGCCTTGGCTCTCTGTAAGCCCTGCTCAGCAACAATAAGAACAGCTGTTATCAACACTGTTCAGCACAAATCCAAAACACAGTCTTCTATCATCCACTTAAGAAAATTAGTTCTGCCCCAGCCAAAACCAGCACAATTGGTCATTTGATAAAATGTGCTGGTGATAGAACCTTGGAGCCTGTCTTGCCCTTCTTCTTCATGAGTACCATAGGTTAGCTGTATTTCACATTCTCTGTATTACTTTGGCTTGAGTGCTGAGCTGAGTGTAGTGCCTTGACTTCAGCAGGAGAGGTAGAGGAGGGTGCAGATTGGTGGTTCGGATTATGTTGGTAATGCAGATGAGTTTACATTCTTTTAATTCAAAGGAGATAATCCAAGTTGCTTTAATAAGTAGCCATAGAAGAAGGTGCTCTTGCCTCTCTGTCTCTTTTGAGAAGAGTGAACTCTGTGGCATATATGTCAGTATAATGCAAATTCATGTTTACATGGAAAGAGGAGATCTGATGGTGGGTATTCGAGGTAGCAGACAAAAGCTGTCTGCAATCCAAAATGCAGCACTTAGGTTAGAAAGTTGGGAACTGACAACTTTTCCGTTTTCATTATCCAGCTCCGAATGGTCGTGTGCAGTTAGTGATCTGAAAGATGCCTGGGCTGGTCACATGGTATCTCATGAGGGCTGAACACAGTCAATGAGGCAGCTAAGAGCTCTCCCAGGACCCTTTAACTTGAACCACCTCTCCTGGAGACCCTTGTCTGAAATGTGGGCCCTGTCGAGAACCAGGGGCCCAAACACTGGCTGTATTGCTACCCTCAGTTGTAAAAGTTGTTTTCTTGTCAGTTCAGGAGCTCTAACAGTTTTTTTGTAGTTTCAAGTACAAAGAAATGCGTAAATGTAAAGCATCCTTTGGTTATTTTTAGATATTTGTTAATGGAGTGTGTGCTCTCAAACACCTTAATTTCACACAGTGCTCCCAGAACTGAATCTCCCAGCTCTTTGTTCCATAGAAACATGATGGAAGGTGTTGGAAAGGGGACCTCCAGTTCAGGTAGTATCCTGAATAGGATTTGAATAGCAACATCATATTGATGATACAAGAGAGCTTTAAGTGTCTGCTGAGCTTGGATCACTATAAAGGATAGGAACTTTTGTGTAGGGAAACAATATTTAGTTAGTTAGACACGTGTGTCTGTAGCTGTGCAGTGAAACGGCTCAGGGACCTGGTCTGAAAAAAAAGGAGCAATAACTTTCCTGATTTTGCTCACTGTGCTGTTGTACCAGGGCTCGCACAAGCAGCAGAAAAGCCAGGGCAGGTGTGCATACTTTTAGTGGAAATACTGGCTTATGCTGTGTTTCCTCTGCAAGAAGTTGTGGCTGAAGGCCATTAATTACTAATTAAGATCTCAAGGTTTTTTTTAAGCTCTATTTGCTGCTACTGTGGTACTAAGAGATCTTAGGTAGATGCAGGTGAAATTACATGCTTTAGTATCTATGCAGTGTTTTTAAGCTTATTTAATCTGTCAGTTACTGTCTAACTGTGAACCTTTTGGAAAGTATAGAACCATGTGATAGGTAGTAAAATTAGAAGAGAAGCTTTGAAGATCAAATATATCTTCATCATGGTTTTTGGCTCTCTTGGATTGTGTATTGATTCCCAGGCATCCATGGACTGAAAATTGAAATAGATTGTGAATATATTATTGATCGAATTTGTTATAATCATGTTTTCTTGTTTGCCAGTAGTAGAAAACATGAGTGACTCAATTTCTCCATCTGCTTCCATCACATATAATCTCTATTCTGTTCTATAATCTCTATTCCACCTGAAGAGGTGGAACGTTATATTCTGTGTTTTTAATAAAGTCCAAGTAGTTAAAATAATGTGAATAAATATGTGAAACAGTGGGAGTTGTACAATTTCATGTCTGGCTATTAAAACTACATAATGCATGACTGCTTTGAATATGCATGAATGCAAGTATATACAAACATGATTGTTTTTGTATTTAAGGTGCGTATAGCAGCAAAATTCATAATTCATGCTCCTCCTGGGGAATTCAATGAGGTGTTCAATGGTGAGTATCTGTCTGTTCCGTCCTTTCATTTAAGGCATCCATATCCAAAATTGCATTGCTGATTATTCTCATTGATTTCATGTAGCTTATACTGTAGCAGCTCCCTTGCTGCAAGGGCTGGTTTTGTAGCTTGACATGATAAGCTTTGCAGTCACAAGACAGCTTGAAGTTTAAATACAAAACAAGCAAAGTACTACTTTGCTTTGTGATGTGAGAATGAGCTTTGTTTCTGTTTTCAATGAGTCATGAATTAACAGTTACAAGGGTTTCTGTTTAGAAGACACGTACTCTTGTTTTTCATCTTTGACAGTTGTATTTTTCAACAAAAATTAAACTAGCTGAAATTGAAATGGTCCTTTTTTTAAAGAAGGAATATCATTACAAATACTTAACCTTGAATACATAAAAGACAAATGGCCTAATGCCATTTGTGGAAAGAATATTAATCGTCTCCAAACATTTCTAACCTTTAAATTCTGGGCATACTGCATTTTACTGAGTGTATTGGTAAACTGAAAGGAAACTTAAAATAAGCTTCTTTCAACTGTTGTTATCTGAACTTTACCTAAGATGTTATTTTTTTTTAAATGTTGTTTGTCTGTCATCAAGATATTTGGGCATACATATCATATAAAAAGGCATGCTATATAGCTGTGGCTTACAAATGTTTCTGAAGCTATTTAGGTAAAGAAGTAAATTTAGTATACTAAACCTGTAGTCAGTGTCAGACTGGAGAGAGCTTAAGTTTATTAAATAATACAATGTTTTTACAAGTACCTTGTTCTTAGTTAAACTGTGGCCTGCTGATTATTATTTAAAATTAATTAGTACTTCATTTTTGAAGAGAGTAGCTTACTAGCTCAACTTTCTGAAGATTATTAAAATTTCTTAGAGTAATACTGCTTATAAACGTTATTGTTATGCTAATTCATATTTGCAACTACCTGCTCAATAACAGAGTACAATATGTTTGACAACACTTAACGAACATTTGATCACAAATGCTCGGCCAGTGTTCAATAAAATTTAGACTGCCTTCTTAAAAAGAGAGAGAAAGCTTTGGATTTCAATTCTGTAAATTGTGGGTTTGTTTGGTTGGTTTCATGTGGGATTTTTTTGAGTATGTGGGGTGTTTTTTTCCTTTGGGGTATTTTGTGTTTTGGTTTGGGGGAGTTTGGTTTATTTCAGGAGGGTTTGCTTGTTTGTTTTTTAAAGAAAAAAGTACCTTAAATATATTCCACTTTTTTTTTTCCTTTCCACTTGAATGATACCTTGGAAATATTTAGAAGAAGTTTAATATGTTCTCACAAGACTAATGACTGGTTAGTTAATTAGCAGTGAATTAAATTTTTATTAAAACAGTGCCTAGTGAGATCAAGTACATAAATAAGACATTTGCCGCACAGAAAATATGAAGTAATTCTGAGGAGAGTATTGAATTTTTTCTATAATCATATGTATCTTGTATCATGGTAGAAGAAATGCTATTGTGATGTATAATCCTCTGCCTAGTAAGTCTCATTAAAGAATGAGACAAAAAATGATAAGGCTTAAAAAACTAGTGAGTTCAATACATACCATATCAGTGTTATCAGAATATAATAACAATAGTCTAGTAGGAGGAAGTTGGTAATATACATTTTAAAGGCAACTTGATAGAATTCTGTGCTGTTCTTATTCAGAGCTTCTCTAAAAACTAGATTGACAGATTCCTACCTCCTGTAGAATACAGCTTATATCTGTTTGCCAGATTGACTTGGAAGAGATCCATTTCTGTACTATTATTTTCATTTTGTTCAGTCAAAATTAAAAAACATGAAGCAATAAATTTCCTACCTGGTAATCTCTGTGGGTATGGAGTGGTTTGGGTTTTTTTTTGTATAGTCTGTTGACATTTGTTATGTGACTGAAACAAGTTTCTGAGCGAACTGTACTTACATGTTGTAAATACCTCCTTTCAGATGTTCGGTTGCTGCTTAATAATGACAATCTTCTCAGGGAAGGAGCAGCCCAGTAAGTACCAGATGTCACTTACTCAGTTGCATCAAAACAAGATGTTTTTTCAGTAGGACTTGCATAATCAGTAAGCAGTTCGTTGAAGAGAGATGTGCTTGGCAAGTAAAACCCTATTGTGTGTGTTGGGCATCTTTGATCAAGATTAAATTCTTGGCAGAGGAGAGATCTGTATTGTATCCTAATGATCAGAGCAACTTCATTTTCTGTTTCATGGTAGATGTTACTTGAACATCTGTAAGATACTGCTTCCTTACACCCTACTTCTATATCAGAACATTATGCCTACTGTATTTTTATTCCAAAATTAGTTTCATCTGTAAGAGTGGAGATGTCTGCCTTAGTAGGTTGGATTCCTGTGGAATTTAAACTTTATCTGTTTTTCCAGTTTCTGTGGGTTACTATAAAGCTTATGTGTTGGTCTATATCAAGGTACTTCTGAATGTAAATTTTTGTGTAATGGTGGTTGGAATCTGTAATACAAGCACTGGATGAACCAAAGTGATTCCAAAAAGAATTTTGGCCTGCTAGGTAAAGCATTGATATAATTTTTTGATGCATCATTGCCCAGATTATTAGCTGTTATTTAGATCTCTTAACCGCTGCTAAGTGAAAAGATTGTGCCTGATGCAGGCTTTTGTTGTTTTTTTTCTCTTGTAGTGCATTTGCACAGTACAACTTGGACCAGTTTACTCCTGTAAAAATTGACGGTTACGACGAACAGGTATGAATACAGTTAAATATGTGCAATCTTCCTTAAACTGTTAAAGATGTTCTGGTATTGGAATAGTTCTTTGCAAGAAAATTAAAAGAAATGCCTCTTCCCTAGCAAAACATAGAGATTGTGCCCCTTCAGTAGTACCAGTCCCATAAGTTAATCACTTACGGGTATGTAAAACAGTCTGCTTTTTTGGCTGAATTCAGTGTTTTGTAGCTGTAAAAACAATTTGCTCCATCTTTAGTAGTAGAAGACATGAATTTCTATCTTGCATTGTTTGTTGCAGTAGGAGGGTAGGAGTCAAGTTTTTTTTTTTTTGAGGCAGTGTGTCATATTCACCTTCTCCTCTCTTGCTCTGTGCATATTTTCTTTAAAATGTAAGTCTTTGGATGTGATATCCCATTTAATGCAGGATGTAATTAGATTGGGCATGGCATTTTTTAAATTTTTATTGAATAGCAAATGTTACTAAGTAATCTTATGATTCAATAGATTTTATATAGTATAAATGAAATATAAATTTTTAACCTGAATTTTACAATACAGGTTTTGATAACAGAACATGGTGATTTGGGAAATGGAAAATTTCTGGATCCCAAGAACAAGATTTCTTTTAAATTTGATCACTTAAGAAAGGAGGCTACTGATCCTAGACCCCATGAAGTTGAAAATGCCATAGAGTCCTGGAGAAATTCAGTTGAAACAGCAATGAAAGCATATGTGAAGGAGCACTATCCAAATGGTGTCTGCACAGTAAGTGCTAAATTGCATAACCACTGTACCACTATACATAGATACAAATTTTAAAAGGGAGCTATTTGTAAACAGGAAAGATAGGCAGTTTTGACTGTAAAGAATTTATTCCTGTCAGGGAAATGAGGGAAAACTTCAGAAATTTAATGTTTTAGCTATTGGATTATTTGTGGGTAGTTACTGCAGGTCATAGTGAAGATTTACTTCTGTATTTAAGCATTTTTGTTTCCATTTCTTAAAGCATTTAGACCTTTTGTGTACTACTGCAGGTTTATCCTGCTGATCCTGGCTATCTGGCTGGTTGCTTAGAAGGGGAGAAAAATTCCGTAAGACAGAAATGTCTGCCTTGGCTTGGTTTACTGACAAAACTGTCTTAGTAAAGCAAACTGGTTTTGCTCTATTGTATCTCCTATATCCAAGTGCCATATTCTTACCACTAGAATTGGTGGTTCTGATAGCTTCTTAAAATAAAACCTCTTAGTCTGGACTAAAATAGCATTTGCTTGCTGTTACAAGCCCTATGACTATTTAAATCTCAGCAAACTGATCTATTGATAGCTGTTCTGTGGTTTATGTTGATGTGACAGAAAAATTAACTAGGGGGAAAAAAAGTCACTCAGGTGCCAAGTTAACAAGTTGAATTGGATTCCCAGGCAGTCAGATGAGTTCCAGTTCCTGTAAAGGAAACCAGATTGGATGTTTGCGGAGATAATTTTTAGTATTATTTGATTTGGGGGGATAAAGCAGAACAGAGTACCAAACCCACCCTTTAAGTCATCTTTTTGCTATTCTGTACAGGTTTAAATCTTCATATAGTTGGTAGAGTAACTGATTTTTGAAATCCAGCTGGTAATATATTTATTGTCTCAGTAGTCACTGTTATAGGCTTGAAATTCCTGTCATGGCAGAAAAATGAGTTCACAGTATATAAAATTTAGTTAAGATGATTGTCCTTCATGTTTTTTAGTCTTAGATTTTTCTGCATTGTATTAAATACTTTAATGTTTCATGTACAGAATATTATGTATAACCATAATGGCTATAAAATGAAATTTTACAGTTTATGTAATGATAGTAGAACTAGTTTGAGCAAGATTTACTGAAACTTGGACTCTGTTATTTTTTTTTGCTTCTTTCTTTTTTTTTCCTAATTAAGGTGTATGGTAAAACAATTGATGGACAGCAAACCATTATTGCGTGCATAGAGAGCCATCAGTTTCAAGCAAAAAATTTTTGGTAAGTTTTTATGGATCCACAGACAGCAAACTGAATAAGTGCCATTACACTTATAATCCTTAGTTCAGAGAAGAAGGTGGATGCATATCTTGTATGGGACCTTTTTTCTTCCTCCACCCCACTCCCAAGTTTTTCTGCCAAAACTGCAGAAATCCCTTCTTTTGTGGTAAGTAAAATGGCAGACTGTGCCTGCCTCTCCTTTGCAGAGCTTCGTAAAATTCCATATCACACATATGACATACATGATTAATTTTCCTGTTTATCACTCTGACACCAGTACTTGTGGCTGTATTCCCTAATACAGTTGTTTCAGCTTGTTTTGTTTCCTTTGTGACTGACAGAATAGAAACAACTCCTTCTAGTTTGAATTTCTCAGAGAAAGAAGGTGACCAAAAATCCCTTTAAGTGATTTAAGTGATTAATTTTGGGGTAAGACAAATAAAAGTGATTTTGGATGAAATAAGCTCTTACAAACTGCAGTTTCTTTTTTTGTTTGTTTTTCTGGACTTGACTGAATGATGTTTTCCACATTTTGGAGTGAACTTTGGATAAGTCCATACAGGAAACTGGCCAGAGTTGACATAAAGTATCACAGTATCAGGAATGGGTTAGGAAGGTTATGTCCTAAAGATAGCCTATATATGTAGTTGTCAGAAGAAAGGTATTTCATTATTATTTTGTTTGCTATTTTGCATCTGCTTGCAATTTATATTAATAATCCTACAGGTAATAAATGGAAGTGCAGAAATCTTTGGGGTTTGATTCTGAAGGTGGATATTACATATCCATAGTAATTTCAGCATGTGTGTGTATCAGTTGAATTATTTGCCCAGTACACTGATTTTTACTGAATTTGCATAGCTAATAAATACTTTTTCCTTTTGACTTAAACTTGACTAGTTAAGTCTGCATGTTTTACATCAATATTAAAAGTAACTTGAAATAATACTGATTTTCTTTTTAGTTTGGAAGTACGAATGAATTTTGATATTCCAAATAATTATTTTGTAGTCTTTAAAGAAGAGGAACAGATATGCAGCAACCTTTTATAGATGGAGAAAATCTTCCTTGAAAGTTTTTTTTATTACAGTTATGGTAGGGCATCTATGGGTAAATACTGACCATGTTTTTAAGAGTTTTTCAGGGGTAGTCAGACTCTACATCTCATTCTTAGCAAGTTGTAATAAATGCGTATTGGTTTGGGAGATTAGAGATGGAGGAATGGATTCCGGGTTAACCAAATTCCTCAGTTATCCAGCCGTATGGCTGGATATCTAGTCCAAACCACAGCCAGTATTTATTCTCAAGGTGTTCCAGCTTTTTAGGCATTTAGAAGTCTGTCAGCCTACTATGAGAGTAAGTTTGTTGGGTAAAGCAAACCAATATACGCCAAAGAAAAACACTTTGTGATTATTTGAAATAGTATCAACGTAGCAGGATGGATGACTTATTAAAGAAAGTAAAGGAAAGTTAATCTCTTACAAAACATTCTAAGACAGCTGAGCTAAATAAAGAAATGGTGTTCTTTTTACCTTAGAGCATTTCCTACAGAAAAATCCTTCTGAACTTGAATATTTATTTTTTTAATAGCAACTTAAGGACAAAAAAGATATCTCAGAATGGAAGCACTGTGGTCATCTTCAAAGGACCACAGAGTGCTGAGAAGCAAACAGATCTGTTAGCTAGCCATTGAATCCCAGGCATTCAAAAACTAGAATTGTACCTGAGGTATAATCCAGCACGTAAGCTTTCTCATAATCAGTGGGTCGGTCTGTAAGGCTACTAGTAGTATTAGTGGCACGGAGTTGGGCAACCCTTTCAGTTTTCTTAGCAATGCCAGCAAGCTTCTGAATTGTCTTAGTCTATATGTTCTGTGATAGTTTGGATATTGTCTGAAATAATAACCAATAGCTTTATAGTTGAGTTACCATTGTTACTATCTAAGATATGTGATTATATAGCTTCATTAGTAGCAGTTAATTTTAATACTATATGTCTTTCCCCTTGTTGAATGCACTGGAATCTACACCTTACATTAGCAGGATTAGAACTCATAGTATACTTTTTTCCTTCTTTAAGTGCAAACACAAGACAAATCATGGACAGGTGCATTGCATTCTTGATACAGCTCTATAGTACTAACCTAATCCATTAACCTGGTAGCTAAATAAGAAAATGGCTAGTTTTCAGGAAAGAAATCAGGTGAAACTACACTATACTCTCCCCATACTGTTTTCTGGGTGTTTGGAACACCCTTTAAGCATTTTGGCAAGGATTCTGAATTTGTGGAAGGAAACTGGAAGGAAATTACTGTCCTGGAAGGGAAATGCTAAAAGAACTGAAAGACATGGTTACAGTTAAACACAGTGGAAAGTCTTGGTACTTTAATGTTCCTTCCATTCAAGTTTTTGATAGCTTGAGGTGAAGTGTGACTTTGGCTGATCTAGCATATCATCCAGGTCCTAGAAACAAAATATTGACTGTGTGTGCCTAATTAATACTACAACAGAGAAAGAACACTGGAGGCTTTAGGCATTTTCAGAAGTCCTACTGTTAAAAGTTCCTTAATAAATCTCCTTCGTCCACATCGAAAACCGAGGTTAAATATTTTGGGAAACTGTTCCGTTCTTGATTGATTATGAGGCTGAATCTTTAGGGGAAGATTTTCTGCATGTGTAGTTGCACTGCAAATTTCATTCTCTGGTTTCCTTTGACTATCAGTTGTATGTTGGGATTTTTTTTCATAACCAGTGGGGTGACATTCAATTTTTGTTTTATTGGTTTTTTTAAGGAATGGCCGTTGGAGGTCAGAATGGAAGTTTACAATCACCCCTTCAACCACTCAAGTGGCTGGCATCTTGAAAATTCAGGTATGCTTATCTCAAACTGTGTCCTGAGCCAGTCATTATCGAGGGAGACTCAGGCCAGTGTATCAAATGTGTTAAGGGAAAACAGGGACCCAATAAGCAAGACAGCAATGCTTGTTCAGTTAAGTGTTAGTGACTTTATTTGCATATTTATCTAATCCTTAAAAACATAAAATATGTGTTTAATGATTCAGAGGACTTGAGAAGGTGTATTCACGTCAGCTAGGCATATTCCTCTTTGGTTTCCTGTTTCACAAATTCACAGTGAGACAAGCCTTTCCTTAGGGTAGGCCCTTTCTGAAGATTTTTTTTTTTCATTTTAACTGATAACAGGGTTTTTTCCATGTTATCTTCTTGTTTAGAAAGGTGGAAACCTTTTGTTTCAGCAATTCCACCAGCAGAAATTTTTGAATCTGTTGTCTTCTTCATTCAGAATTTGGCTTTCCTATAGGCTTTAGGGCATTCAGAAAGGAAGAATTTCAAGCAGGCAGAAGTCTTGGGACCAAAGGAAGTCTGACTGTCATGTGGTAGGCAGGGAGACTTGGCTTCCTGGATTGGTTCCCTGGAATGTGTACACATCCATTGCAGCAGTTTATTGAAACAGTTCTGGGATCAAGGACTAGAAACTTAGTGCAGTCTGACTTTCTGTGTAGTGATTTTTTTTTTTTTTTTAACAAGACAGATTCAAGTTTCTTTTTCTTGCTGTTTTTGTGTCCTCATGAGTTTTGCATGTCCTTACTGCTCAGTGATGACTGCAGAAGGAAGGTGCAAAGGAATGTTTTTCTAGTCTGAGGCTAGGATGTTATTTTAGGATGTAGTAGCTGTGTTCAGATTCACCCAAGCAAGGGAACCCTGAATCTGCTTTCTGATGCTAGTGCCAGTTCTGTAACATTTTGAGTGATAGTCAAAATGTGAACAGCCATTATTTTGTTGTCAGATCACAGCAATCATGTTAAGCAGCACCTTAAGGAACTCCTAGTCTTCTCAAGACTTTTTACTTAAATCCAACTTGCAGCAAAGCAGGCATTTTCTCCACAGCATGCATTTTTGGTTAAATGTCTTAAGAGGTTTTCCAGAACAAGGAAGCAGGTGTCCACCTAATTCTTGGAAAGCTATAGGACAGCAGCCTAAAAAATAGTCTAAATGAAGAATTTATTCATGTTCTAATCAGCTTTTCAATTTGGGCACCAGATTATTTTGTCTTTTAGAACTATTTCACATAATTAATCATTATTTATATTCATTAAAGTCTGTTCTGGAGAGTGATGAAAAGTCCTACATTTTTGCTTGTGTCGAAACTACTTGTTTCACCAAGGAATTTTGAACTCAGTTTTTAAATTTTTTTAAAATTTTTAGAAATTATGTACAATTTCTTCAGTGTTTGTGGGAGTGCTCTCTCTTCACCTCTCAAAAGAAACAAACAGAAAAAGCGCTTCAAATTTTTTTTTTAAGGAACACAGCATTTTTCTAGAAAATGAAGTCTCTACAGCATTAATTGAATTTTATAGTACTGAAATTTCAATGTCATTTTCAAAATCTCTGACAGAAATACACCATTGCCCTGTTTCTGATATGACGTTTTATTAATAAGTTGGGGAAATTGCAGCATCACCTGCTATCTTCAGGTGTCTTCAGTATTGTTAAGATCATTTGCACAATTTCTTCCTTTTTTAAAAAATTCTATTAATAAATTCTAATATAGGAGATTCTCAATTTTCGTAATCTCTTCTGTATAATTTTCTTTAATTATGTGTAAGGGGAAAAGCAACAGCAGAGCCTTTTACTAAGACTATCCCTGCAGTATTTAACATGCTCCAACTGTGCATGGAAAACAACTGATAAGTGTACTGGTTACTAATTTTATCTCTTAGATAATTTGTTATTCTCATCCCTCCTTAGTTAACCTTTCCAAGAGATTCTGTTCATAAACATCCTCCTTCTTGTAGTCTTCTGAACCCAGACCTAGCATTCTAGAAGGATGTCAGCAGTGAGGTATAGTACAGAACAGTTACTTCTCATATATTGTTTAAGATATAACACATCCCAGAATTAGATTTGACTCTCCATCTCTGTTAAGCTTTTGGGTCTGAGTGTTTGCCAAGAATGTAACCCAGTGACACAGATAAGATGTTTGTGCTGGTGTCGGCCTCAGAGCACAGGGGAGGGTTGGGTTCTCTTGCAGTGCATTGGGGTGGACAAGGGGGAACACTTAGATTTCTTTGGGTCCTGCTGCTTCATTGGGAATTCTTAGAATTGTGCACTGAGTAAGCGCTTCGCATCTTTTAGGAAATGGATTGTAAAAGGCTGGCAGAAGTTTTACCCAGCAATGTTTGATTTGAAAAGAAACTTCTTTTGTGGTTAGGTTGATACCTTTTGTTGCAAAACAGTCATGTAAGATGAAGCATAGGCAATAATGCTTTACTCATATAGGAAACCTTTCATTTGTGTGATATTATAGCTCTTACTGTGTGTCATGTTTTCTCTGTTATTTAGAAAGTTGAGGGTCTTTTGCACATATCATCATAATGCATAGGAAATTATATTATTGTGCATTTATCTCAAAATTATAATGTTAC
This sequence comes from Vireo altiloquus, assembly GCA_013396875.1. Lineage (NCBI taxonomy): Eukaryota > Metazoa > Chordata > Aves > Passeriformes > Vireonidae > Vireo > Vireo altiloquus. The sequence goes on along the minus strand of VZRF01003403.1, from coordinate 629,503 downwards.
ATTGTCTAATAGAGTGAGACGCAAATGTTTCATTTTCTCATAACATCAGCTGTGTTGACTATCTTGACTTTATTAAAATTTTTAAAAAATCTTCAAAGATGCTTATTTAAGTGTCAATGACCTGCACAGTTTCTATATCAATTAATGGTCACATGTAGTTTTAAATATGCTTCTTGATTTTTAAGTTTTCCAACAGTTGTATTAGGAACTAAATATTTTCATATCTGTCCCTACTGAATTTAAAAGTACTAAAGTTATCTTGAGCAGAATTTTAGTGGTCTCCTGCAAAATAATCAAGGAAGCTGTTCTGTAGAGACAGCATTTCAAGAATAAATAATTTCATTCTGGTTTGCTATCTAACCTTGGGACCTGCTTTGTCTAGATAAATACCAGCTTTTGGTATGTATCTATTAGAGGAAAATATCAAATCAAAGCAGAGCTAGAAAGGTGTCCCTAGGAAACAGTTTGGGGAAGCAGAAAAACTTCACAGTATCCTGAAACCTTCCCAGAACTATTCTAATTTTAAATATATCTTCACCATTTAGAATAGTCGAGTCTATTCATTTCAAGAGTTTCTAGTAAAGTCACATAAATAAAGTGTTGTCATCTTCATGATGTTAGTCAAAACCTAGACTTCTTTGCTTGAAATGCTACTTAAGGCACATCAACACAAAAATGTTTCCAGAGTAGCCTCCCTTCAGTATTGCCCCTCAAAAATAGTAAATTCTACATTATTTTGGTTTTCCTATTTGCTTTTGTTCTGTAACATTTTGTATGTGGTTTTGGTTGATTTTTATGAGTTTCTTACTATGATAAATAACACAGCATTTTGATTTTCCTGTATGTTGTTGACTTGTAGAATTTAGTATGAGCTTCTTTGTTTAATTTTTTCTAGGTTCACTACTATGAAGATGGTAATGTTCAGCTGGTGAGCCATAAAGACATACAAGATTCATTAACAGTGTCCGTAAGTGACCTTTAAAGACCTTAGTGGGTATATTGAAGTGACTTTTTAATTTAAAAATAGAAGCAAGCTTAAAAAAGCTCAGAAGTTTGAAAAGTTTGTTCTTCTACATGTATGGGAATTAATGTTCAAATTTACAAATATTTATATGTAATATTTACTACTTCTACATAATATGTAGGTAGTGTTTAAAAAAAAAAGTAAAAAAAATATTAATGTATGCTTTCGTGTGGCTTATATAAGCTACGTCCACTTTGATTTTAAAGCTTTGATTAGCTTGTCAATCTTCTGCACTTCTTTATTTAAACTTCGGTCTGCAGAGTGACCAATAGAATTAATTTTGGAATATGAAGGGGGTTTGAGTTAAAACAACTGACTTTAATAGTACAATCTCTAGGAGGTTGCCTTCTTTGCTCACTGGAAGAAGACCAGTATGCTAAAATAAATGGTACCAGTTGAGAAGCAGTAGTGGGTGTTCTCCCTTCATTTTCTCCATCTGTAACTGGCGCTGACAGTGTCTTGCTGTTCTGTACAAAAAGCCCTTTCAGAGATGCTTCAACTTGAGAATCATAACACACTTTATATTTAAAGCATCATTTTTTTCAATTTCTTGCCAAATGGATGATTATAGTAATAAGGAGCAAACAATAGAAATAAAAATTGTTTGGAAGTAGTACCAGATGTGTCTTTTAAATATTGATAATGTTCCACCATGAATAGCTACTACTTCTGAAAAAATATGTCTATAATTGTGTTTATAAACAGCAAGATTTTTTGTTGGAGTGGTTTTTAATAAAATTTAAGACAGTGAGGTTAAACTGGCAAAGAGAAATTGTAAAAGTGAACAGTAGAAGTATTTTAATGATAACCACTAGCAGTGGCCAATTTGGCTCAATAGCTCAATTCATCTGTAAAGAATATTGTTTGCTAATATAAAGCAAGGCTTGTTGGCTTTTCAGTTGCAATAGCACCATAAAAAATGAGGGAATGTGGTGCCAACTGATAACACTTCGGGAGATGTAGATATAAAATTACTTCTGACCCCCTGGAGCAAAGGGATCTATTTAGTCTTTCATTCAAATAAGAGTTGCTTCAGGGAAGGTTATGTGGATGCAGTTCTCCTTTCAATAGTTTTTGCTTCACTTACCATTGGGAAGAAACTTAATCCCATTTTGCAATTTAGTAAAGCAACAGCAGACTTTTCCTTCTCAGCAGATGAGAAGGAAAGCATCTTTTACATAACTTAGCTGAAACAAAAGCAAGAATGCTGCTGGTTACCCATTTTGAACCTTGACTTTGAGCTTCATAGAGGGCAGAGGCTGTACAAATTCTTATTTCACACAGAAGAAATGGTACATAGATTAAAAGGAGTCTCAATGACTTTTCTTTTTTGTTGCTTGTCAGAGAACCCATTTTAAAACCATTAACAGGCACAACACAAATAAATGACTAAAGAGTTCTCTTGTTGCTAGAGCTGTGAATAATCTTGCTGAACGTTATTTTCTTATCCCTTGTTTTCCTCTGAGACAAATAAGACCACATACTTCTGAATTTTTCCTTTCATTAGCAGCCTTTGAAAGTATTTCCTCGGTTCACTGAAAAGTTGAAACCTGTTCATTTGTTCATCTTTCATCTACTTTGTCTCTGCCATGTCCTTCATGTCTCTTGCAGTGTCTAGGAGCACTTTCACCTTTCTTAGGTGCAGTTTCACTGAAACTTTGAACCAGTTATGGTTGAAGCTGTCAGAGTTTTTTGCCAAGTCTTTGCCTTTGCAGGAATGAGGGAATGGGACAAGAACACTCCTAACTTTCAACAGCTTCTGCAAAAGCACATTTAGGAATGTTTCCAATGCTAAATTGGAAGTTTGGAAATTCAAGAACCCTCACTTCCTTCTGGAGACTTCTTTTAAGCACTTCAGCAGATTTGGCTCCAGATTGACTGATGTGGCATATTTTATTTTTAAAATCCAAACTTGCATCCTTAAACAGTTTATTTTCTGACCTCATCCTTATCAGTCATGATGAAATTTGCACCTTCATTTTTGCAAGAGGTATTTTGGGATGGTTTTAGAATACCAGGTATATAAAGTCTAGTGTTTTACTCAGCTTAGTCCCCAGATTCAGAATGTTTAGTGATGAACAAATCTGTTTTGGTTTCATGGTTATATTCTGCTGTAACTTCTGGGTCAGCTGATGTTCTTGAAGTTTTCTTGAATTTGTACTGGAAATGTAGCATTGATAATGTTGTTATCCATACTTAGCATGTTTTTAGAGACTTTGGTGGGCATGATCATATTTCCAAATGCTGACCTGTTCCATATGTCTTTCTATCATACCATAGAATTCTTAATCAAAATATGTTAATGAGCTTCATTGCAATCTTTATGCTTGTTACAGTTTGATTTTATTTTTGTAACATCACCATCATCATCATATGGGATATGCCTTTCGGATGAATGTTCAGTTTTGGTTTAGCCACTGAACAGGCAAGTGTTCTCATCGAGTCTACCTGATACCACTCATAACTATAGGAAAAACATAATCCACCTGGTCCTAGAATTATGCTGTATATCAGACCTAAATCAAATGCTTTTTTTCCTAGAATGAAGCCCAGACAGCGAAGGAATTTATAAAAATTGTAGAGGCTGCAGAAAATGAATATCAGGTATGTTGGAAAAAAATATTGTATTCTTACTCATATTTATAGCATTACCATATACTTAACCAAAGCTAGTATTCTATAACTAGCAAGGTAATGCAGTTCCATATAAATAGATTATGTGCTGCTGTTAACTCTGTCTTGCATTTTTCCATACCGTCTGGTGATTGTGCTCACCTGCTTAGCATTACAACAGAAGTATTTTTTGAGAGCGGAAAGTTCCTTGCATGATTAAGTATCAGCAGTTCTGGTGTCTTGAAGCATTAGTGCATTCCCTAAGTGGAATTTTTGTACAGATTGTGGTCAGAGGCTACTCTGTTACAGTTTTGCTAAATATGACTATAGGCATTACCTATTCCAGTTAGTCATTTCAAAGTTAGAAAAGTGTTACTGTTTTGGATTACCCTCTGCAGAAGTGGATACATGTTCATTCAGGCCTTGAAAATAAGGTAAATTTCACACACTGTGTTCAGTCAGTTTGAAAAAAATACTCTTCATAAAAATGTTTTAACTATCTATAGTATGCATGATATTCAAGTTCACACAATGTTGTGGACAGACTTTAGCATCACCACTGGAAAAACAGTGGAAGACTTTCCTGTCTGGAATTAATGATGTGTGAGCTAACTCTGATCATCATTCTATTCATGCTGCTGATTAACCACACTGTGGTTTGCTGAAACACATTGGCTATGGCCAGGTTTATTACATGTCTCACTAATTTTATTCCCATAGTATCAATCTATATCTAGCAGCTTTCCTTCATTAAATATTATTTCAATTTAGCATGTTTTTATTAAGCCTGTTTAAGAGGTAGCAGGTCCCTGAGTCACTGAACATTTATATGGCATCCTAGCTCTGTTCTTCACGTGTCTTTGTTTTGTGTGACTTTGTGTTTGACAGACTGCTATCAGTGAGAACTATCAGACTATGTCGGACACTACTTTCAAGGCCTTACGTCGACAATTGCCAGTTACCCGCACCAAGATTGACTGGAACAAGATCCTTAGCTATAAGATTGGAAAAGAGATGCAGAATGCTTAAAGTGAACATTGCATGACTGGATCATTTTAGTGTCCTTGTATACAAATAAAAATTATTACAAAAAATATTTGGAACTGTCAAATCACCCAGTCAGCATGGGCTTTTGCCATTGAAAATCACTGTAAGTAGTTTGGTTAGAGCACAAAGCTTAGCTAATTGACTTTTTTTTCTTTTTCCTTCCTTTCAGAGGGTTGCAACTTCACTATAGCTGAATATCTTCCTTTAGAGTTTCCGTTGTACCTTTATTTTTTTATAATGAAGAGACCATGCCTTTAGTTTTCAATTACACATTAAGAACAGTTGGAAAAAATATTTTTGCATATGATAACCCTTCCTCTTGCTTTCATTTAAAATGGACAGCTTGCAAAATTTGCTGGATTCCTTGTGGAGATAAGTAACATGAATTTCTATGTCAAGGTCAACATGGAGTTAGCCATAGGTGCTGATTTTGAAATCATGTGTCCTTTCATTGTATGTAAAATTGGTAAAAGCATTTTCTCTATCATTTAAACCTGTCAGAAGACATACTTAGCTAGCCCCATGGTAGCCAATTTTTTTTTTTTTAAAGAAAAGGCCAAGGTCTAAGGCTGTTTTGAGATTTTGAAATTAAATAAAAGTACTTACTCCAGAAATGCATTTAATGCTTTGTTCTGACAATTACTCAAATGAGCTCAAACTCCATCTGCCCTCCAGGTTTTTTATCATAAAGCTACAAATGTATTATAACAAGGCATATTGTAATATATATAATCCTGTACTCATTACTATGTCTGTTTATTTTTTTCCTGGATTGAAATGTACTAAAATTCAATGTGACATTAAAACACAAATTTTCTATTTATTTGAGTATCAGATTGCTTCCTGATAAAGATATTTTTGGTTTCTAAATATTTTTTAAATTCTGCTTAAAACAACCAACTTGTGTATTTAGGGAATGTACTATCATTATTGTTTTCATCTGCATTTAAAAAACATCAGCATATGGAAGTCTACTTAAAACAGGTATATTTTGGCTTCATATTGGCTACAGAGGATAGAAGAAATTCCAAGACCAAAAATTAATACATTTGTCCAGAGAATACTTTCCCTGTCTGATATATCTCATTTTGAAAATGGATGTCAGGTATCTGAAAACACAGACTTAGTTACAAATGCTGTATAACACTTCGATAAAATACATGGATTTCATTTTTAATTGGATAAAAACTTGTTTTACAATATGCTACCTACTTATATGCTCACGATGGAAAATTAAACAGCTTTTTATTTTTTAGAAGGCAGATGTTTATACACACTCCTAAACCAGTAAAGCTTACACGGAGGTTTTATGTCTTTGTTTACAGCATGAATTACCTTAAACTGTTTAAATTAATGAATTACCTTAAACTTTTAAGTTACAGCTTAGCAAGAGAGTCTAGACTTGTACTGAGTATAAAAATGTACATATGAAGTAGTTTGCTGTTTGAATTTTAATAGCAATACCCCAATATTCTGTTCTTCTTCTCTTATACAGAGTTATAGAAGCTCTTGAAAATGCTGCTGCTTTACAGTACTAAACTGTATAGTAGAAAAGTGGGATTTGTTCTACCACAGTCTTCCTGGATAGTTGCCCTCTCAATTGTCTGTAGTTCAGCTCCTGAACCATGTCGTTCTGTTCAAATTAGCTCATAAAAACTGCATGTGAGCTAATAACAAATGCTGAGTTGCTGTCAAGTCAGTCTTAACTAAGATCTAAATACAAACCCTATTTGAAGAATTTCTTCCAACATATTTAAGAATAAGTTAAAAAAAGGCAGTGAATGGACAGTTAGGAGAATTGTTAATGGGCAACAACAGTGCAAATAACTTTTCTAGCTGTTTAGAATATTGCATATGACCAGAATCAGCACTGACTAAAAGTCAGAATGCTATTTTTCTTACCTGAAATAAAGAGCTAGTTTTAAATATATTGCTAATAAAGAGGTATTTTACTGTGAAGTACTCTATTACTGTATTTTCCTCTCTGTTTATTCAGTCCTGTGATAGTCTTAATTCCTTATCTTGAAATAATTGCTTCTTTCAGGTTCAATTCTACCAGTTGGACAACATAAGTAGATCTGTATTACTTATGTTTTTTCTTGTGTTAATTTTTCATCTGTGAGACAACTTTACACCTTGAACATCAAATTTATTAAGTTATAGCTTCAATAAAGCCATTTGTAAGTAAATCAACTATTCTGTTACTTCTTCAAAATGGTGTGCTGTATCATATAGGGGTAATGACTCCCCAGATGAAGCTGAGCTGACTATCAGCTGAGGTACATGGCACATTTGGAGTTCTTGATTTCCAGCAAAGTTTTGGATGTTATTTGCACTTTTTTTTTGTTTCTATCCCTACCAGTTTTAAATTTGAGAATTTTAGAGCTTGCTTGGTAGGCTTTAGGGTATTTTCTGTAGGTAAAGCACTTTCTCTGAGAAATTTTGCTTGTGGCAATTGTCCTAATGTGAACTACTATTTGTTTATATTCTATTTTTAAATATAAAGACAAGCTTTGTATTGTTCAATCTTGATGTAATAGACATAATGGCTTGTAAAATGGACTTGTAAAATGCTTGTGTTTTTGAAGTGTATTGCATCTTAGTGCCCCTTTATATGAAGGAATTTTTAACTTCTGCAAGTAAGCAGCTGTTCTTTGTGAACATCTGCAACAGGAGTGGCAATTCTGCTTTCAGGTTCTCCTGAGCAGCCCCTTTTTGTATGTCTGTCTTAAAATTCATACTGTGGATAGAATGAAACTTTAAAATCATTGTAATTTTGATTACATGGCTACTGCTGCTTACCGCTCTACATGCTGATAACAATTCTGCTGTCTGGTTCCACTGGGAACACTGCAACACATTTCATTAGTAAATGGTCACTCAGCCAGAGTTAAATCATTGTGTGAGGCTGAACATCCTGAGAGATATGTTCTCTTAGGGGATGGCTCCAGCTGCAGCAATGTAGTTTGTGCAGTTTGGAAATCCCTCTCTAATCCCCACTTTCCACAGACTGGTTCGGCTGTCAAAGCTGTTTTGGTGCTCTTGAGTTCACTTCCTTTTGGAGAACTCAGAACTGGGACCTGTGCACCAGGTGCCCTTCAGCTCTGAATGGTGACCTGAGTCCATAGCAGTGGTTTCTTTCACACAGACTGAAACCACCTGCCTATGTGTTGAGGAGTCTGGAGCTTCAGACAAAACTGGGCCTTCACATTTCTGGACTGTAAATGCTGTAGGTATGGAAGTTTCATCAGCTCTTTGATTCTGTGGGTTCGCTCCTATCGCATTGAATTACTTGCTGACACAGACATAGCTTCTGCTGCATTTGTTTACCTGAAAGACTGAAACTGCTCTTCATCTGATGCAATTGTAAACTAGGTTTAGATTAAACTTAGTTTGTTCATAACCTTGAAGTGTCAATTTTTGTGTGGCAGTGTCAACTCTAAACTTTTTTTCCAAGGGGAAAATTTGCATCAGATTTTAACCAAAAAGGTAAATTTTTTCTTTTACAGCTAAAAGAAAGGAACTGTGAATATGCACTTTATTCCTTCTGTGAAAATAAATGTTTAATACTTGATAGGTTCTCTTAATAGCAATATTTTCCTCTGCTACTGTGACTTGCTTACCTATAACAGGTATTGCTCAGCATGATGTTAGCCATGTGCTCATTGGGAAAAAAGGTTAGAGTGATAATTGTCTTAAAGGATACATGCTGTAAGACTTTCCTGCGCATCTTTTCTTTGCAAATCAATAAAGTTGTTCAGGGGCAGATCTGTCAGGTTTGTTCCTCTTCAAGAGGAGCATGGAGGGACTTTTGCCTGACTAGCTGCAGTTTGAAATAATGTCAGATCAGAAACAACTTCCATCTTATGGGTTGTAAATACACCTACTAAAGTATGTATATTGTAGTTCGTTGGATGGTTTGGGAGGACACCACCATATGCCCATAATTATTTGTAGTAATTTCAATTTTGCCTTTAAATGTGCTTCATCATTTTCAATTTCAAGTGTATACTGAGTACAGCTGTTTTAGGCATCAGTGAAAGAATTGAGAGTACTTCCTTTGATAAGTAGCTTCTCAGTATGCAACTCAGTTTGAGTTACCCTTCAAGATTATTTCAGAATTTACTTAAAAATAATAATATAGAAGGCTAAGCTGCAGCTTTGCCACACCAGTATGAATGCAAGACAAGCAGCATTGTGAAGTAATGAGGTAAAGAAGGGATTCAACTTCCCTGGAGCATTCTTGTAACTGGCTAAAAGGAAACGAGTCTATCTCCTCTTTTGCAGATAAAGTGCTTATGAACTTAATTGAAAATTACAGCCACAAGCTCTTGAGTGCAGGAAAAATACCTTTCATTCTCTTGGGCTGCAGTGGATGGAAAGTGTTTCTTTGTGCCTGCTCAAGCAGCCTCCCTGCCCAGTGTGCCAGCTTTCTTGGGTGGTAGTGTTGCATCTGTTGCAGAGGCTGGGTACTAAAAGTTAGATGCCCAAAGGCAAAAATATTCAAGTTGGTGCTGAGCTGTGAAGGTGCCAAAAGATCGAACTGCGCAGCAAGGGGCCCAAAGATTAGCCCTGGGATTTGGAATGCTATCATTCTGCCTTTTCCCAGGTGAGGCAGCACATCCAGTTGGAACACAAGATGTGTCAGTAAGATGATAAAATACAAGACTGCAATCAATTAGGATTTTATTTAAGGAAGAAAGGTTCCATGTGTTTCTATTCAACCACAGTTCTGCTCAGCCTGTCTGCAGGTCCCTGCATCATGTCATCAGCTCCCTGATGCTGCAGCTCTGAGGAAAGGGTCAGTTCAATTAAAGTTGCACTCCAGGAGCACGGGTTTGATGGAGGCTGGCACAGCACTCCCAGCCAAAGTCTGCACTGTACCCGTGAGCTGCAGCCTCTGCTGCTCACCTGTCTGGGCACTCGTGCTGCACGCATTGATCGAGCTGTTCTCCCTGTCCTGGCCACAGTCTGTCTTAACCCAGACACATCTAAGGCGGCTGCCTCAAATGCCCTAGTGGCCTTTCTGTTAATAACCTGCTGTTACTAACAGTGACCTGGGTCTAACCATACAGTAATAACTTCCACATAATTTGGAAATTAGGGAAACAGACTTGGGAAAGGAGCAAGGTAGTTATTAAATGAATCAATAATCAAAATAGAAGCAGATTTTTTAAATACATCCATTTTCAACTTCGCTGTCACACTTCAGGTTAATATCTGTATGCGCACTGGAGTAGAACTGAGCTTTCAGGAACCATTAGCAGTTTTAAACTAAGTATCAGGAAGAAAAATCTGCTCTATTCTTTCCTTTTACATGACACGTGATGGTCAAACCAGCTTTTGGATGCTGTAAAACTGGTAAGCTTTGCAAGTCTTTAACTTCACTGTAACAACAGGAACAATAGGTAGCAAAAACGATTAGCCAAAAAGCAGTTTTGATTACAGATTCCAAAGTTCAACATTCAGTTGGAAGGTTTCAGAAAAATAGTGGTGTTAGAAATCCTTGAATGGAATGTGAAAGCTTATCTTTTTTTTTTTTCCAGAGTGTGTCACCATCACCTGCATCTCAACTGTATGTGGCAGGACAGACTTGTCTGCTCTGAAATGAATTATTAAAGATTATCCTTCCTCTCCAAGTTCTTGTAGGTTTTGGTATTATTATTAAGGTAGATAGTAGGAAAAGACAAAACTACAATGCCAGACCTTGACCTTATTTATTTTAGCTGTAGGCATACAAAGGGCTTTTTCCCATTCTCTTTGCAACATGTTTTATATATTTGAAGCGCATCTCCAGAGTGTAGATTTTAGATTAAAGATTGAATACCGCAACTCCAATTTCTACATGAAATCCAATGCTCTTAAGTCATTTCCTTACATCCTGCTTTTTGGTTTCCACACATTTTAAGACACTAGTTTTTCTCTGCGTATTGTTCATTTCAGCCCTGATGATACTGCAGGCTATCGTGATACTAAGCTGGTACTTGGATTTCCTTTTGCTAGAATCTGATCTTGATTGCCATAATATTCTCTAGTATTATCTTCTTCAAGGTATTAGGAATTTTAGAACTCCTGCTAAATTAAGGAGATTAAACCAACCAACTAGGCACTGCTAGGTATGTGTACCTGATGTTATCCTTCTCTACTGACAAAGCAAATACTGGGAGTGTACAAAAAATGACACCATCTGTATCCTAATGTGGACCAGCCAGCACATGGATTCTGAACTGAGAGAATCTTGGCATAAAAAGATGGGCTGCTGTGAACTTTTCCAGGGTGATGAACTGAATCCTTACGATCTGGGGTATTGTGCCAACAACAGGAAATTTGTTTTTCAGTAGGTACTGATGTCAGTTAAAACTGAGGAATTGAAATGCACCATCCTGTCTTGTGCTAGGAAGCACGTAATATGCTTCCTTCCTACCGTTTTTCTATGGAAAGGAACAGGAATCAATGATCAGTCAGAGCTGACAAGCTCTGAGGTGCATCTCATGTGGTGAAAACGGGATGGTACCTGGTATAACATCCATGTAAGCACTTTCTGTGTGTAGGGACAGGTCTCCACTACCAAGCTAGCCAGAATTACTTCTAGAATAGCAGAAGAGTGTGAGTCATTCAGGAGCCTGTTTAAAGTTCCTGTAGGCGTGTACTGAGTATAAAGGGTTCTTTAGCTGTCCTTGGTGCCAGGAGCCAGCTCAACTGCAGAAGGCTAGACCTGAGAGATGCTGCTAAGAAAGTAAATGCCATATGCTCACAAAGAATTTAAGTGCTACTCCTGTTCCAAGGCTTTGCTGCAAGGCAAAGGTTTCTGCATGACAGATTCTCCAGGTCAAATAGAATTTGTTAAAATCAGCAATTAGTATGTGTCTTTTCCCAGTTCATCACTAAACTTAGTGAGCCATCGTCTTCGCTTTGGGAATTTGTATACCCCTCCTTAGCTCTTTCAGCTGGAAACAATGTGCCTTGTAGTCCTACCAGCAGTTGATGTGGCCAGAATTACTCCACCTGAATGTAATATGAAGAATGGGGGAGGGGCATGCCAGTATATAATTTCCCAAGGAATAAATCCAGCTACCTGGGTTTATCTCTGGGTAGGATCCTTTCAGACATAGTGAATTTGCTACCCAGAGTGTAGCAGCTGACAGAGAGTCTTAACCCAGTGTCTGGTGTCAAAACACACGTGATGACAACATTAAGAAACAGGGCAGTAGCAGATGCAACCTGGGCAATCTCACAATCAAGGATTATTGTTCTAGGAATCATGAAAGTTACCAGCAAAGTAACGTACCTAGTAAAAGAGATTCCAAGATTATCTGTAACAGTGGGTTTTCAATGCAGCTGATGGGTTTGCTACAATCATGTGGCAGTCCTGTGGTGGAAATCACCACACAAGGTGATTTCATAAGCAGCAACCATTATTATATCCTTTTCTCTCCTAGAATCTCTCCTAGTTTTTTGATGGAAGGAAAAGCCCCTTCAATACAGCTATATGTGCCTTGCCAGCAAAGTTAGGAAGTGCTGAGCAGAAGTGTATGGGTGAAGTTCTCTGCTTGCCCACTAGGGTTTTCATCTTGTTCGTTTTCCCTGCTGCCATGCAGAGCAACTGATTCAGTCAGCAACATCACTACTAAAAGGGGAGGCAGGATGGACTGAATTAAAGGATGCTGTAAGAAAGGTATTTGGATCTGAAGAATGACTGCTGGGTGCAGAAGACAGAAGGCTGTGACCCAGCAAGAACAGATCAAGCAAAACTGAAGAGCAAAGGAGGGAAGAAAAAGTAGGACATGATGAAGCCAACGTGTAAGACAGACAATTATACTGTAGCCCAGATTTAAAGAGGAGCTCACAGAGACCTTCATCAATGGAGAGGGTAAGAAGAAGAGGCTCTATGAGAGAGGTTTGCTCAGCAATGACATACTGGATGGGTGTGGAGAGGCAAGACAACCAAGCAAAGCAGAAAAGAATTGCATCAGACAAGGCAAAAGGATATTTTGGTACTTGATTTTGCAAAGGTTTAACGAGATTTGGCTTGGGAGCCAAATCTAGCTGTGGTACGGGTAAATGACATGCCATTTAGATGCTACCTGCTTCCATGGCTTGCTCAATCCCTTCCTGCCGACAGGCAGAGCTAGCTGTTCTTGTCCTCTGTAATTGTTGCCAGCCTCAAGGAGCAATGATTACTTGTACATGATCCAGCACAGTGACTGTTCTGTTTCCTCCCTCTGAATGTGTGGAGATTAAGTAAAAGGTAACTGCCACTGGATTTCCGTGCTTCTACTGATATGTAGCAGGTAATGATGCCATGTTGCAAATGCTAGAGGAAAACCAAACTACACTGCTAATTGCAGATTTCACATGGCTGGAGGTGTGACCTTTTTCTCTCTTTAAAATGTTTTTCATTAAATATATTATCAACATTCTCTAAATTGAAGACCATGCTCAACATATTTTTTCTGTAAAAAAAGGTCAGGATACCAATCAGTGAAAAAAGGACATATATTCTACATTTCCCACAAATACATCTCCTTAAAAATAAAAAAGAAAAAGTAGATTTACTGTTTGGCTTCAATCCAAGGCATGGATGTGGGGAGCAGAGCTTTTGTCCTTTTCCTCGACCTCAGTAGGGGAGGGAGAAACCAGTGCTGTTCCCTCGGGGCTTTTCGCCATCTGTCTCTGCCTCCCTGTTTCTCCCACAGCCTCCCGTGACGTACAGAACATGTGTGGATGCAGATGCCAGAGTCTGACTTGTGGAGAACTCTTTTTTGACAGGGGCCAACCTCACAGCTCGCATGATTCCTTTATGAAAGCTAAGCACATACCATCCTGTACAAATACTGACATGTCTTGCTCCACCACCTCTTATAAAGAAGCTTAATAAAATGCCTCAACGAATGTGTGTGTCCACAAAAATATGTAAGTTCTCCTGGGGGATATTTCCATGGATTTTAAAAAACCCCAAACAATTTGCTTTATCAAATATATGTGTTTGGGATGGGGCACTGCCCCACCTTGATGCCTAAGCGTGCTGACAGGGTGAAATTCCCATCTCATTTTTAGGGAAAAAAAGTAAAAAGGCAAAAAAGCAGCAGAAGAAAATAGGTTTGGATTATTTTTTTTTTTTAGTTTGACTGGAGTTTTCTTTCTGGTTATTTAATTATTTTGAACACTACCCAAACATAATGAAACTCTGCTCTGAGTTGTAGTAGTTATTTGGCAACACCTTCCATTGCCCTCTCTTTGCACTGACGTCTGATTCTTAACTGAGCCAGTCCTAACGTGGGTTTTGTTATTTGTCTTGCAATTAGGCCAGCGTGTTAGTTTTTTGTCACTAAAGATCTTAACTTTTAGGCAGGCTTTCCTCCTTCCCATGTACGTACCCTGACCCATTCTATAGCAGCATGTATTCTGGAAGAGCACCTGTGGCCATGGATAACATTTTGTTAAAAATGGAGACAATTTTTTTTAACTTTTTGACATGTGGTGCTCAAGGCATATTTGACTTTTCCTCATTAGTATTGGTATGTTTTTAAATATAACTGTCTTTAAGCTGAAGATTATTCCTCTAATACTGTAATAGCCCACATGAATATCCCCACAGAATGGGGAACAGAAACTTCAGCCTGGGCACACTGTTCAAAAGTCTGTAGTTGCATATTTTTGCAATATCCTTGTTTTAATAAAAATACATCTACAAAATTGTAAATTAAGTACAATTTTTTATTTGTGTTCCTTACCATATTTTCAATTTTCTGGATTGTGACTGAGGATTGTGTGTACTTTATCTGAAAACACATTTTATGGTACGTGATTAAGAAATTTGATGCAGTCCTTGGTATGTCGAAAAGGCGCTGTGTAGGAGATCCCATGAACTCTCCTCCAGTGCTTTCTCTCCCGCTGGCACACTGCTCCTCCCGCGCTGCTGATTCCAGCTTGGCCTGCCACCTGCAGTTCAGCCCTGGTACTGTTCAACGTGCCGCTGGATGCACTGTGTGTGTGCCTAAGTATTTATATGTACGTAAATACACACCTGCAAATAGGCATGCACACATGTGCACATTGCTATTTAACAGGTATCTAGATTTAAAAGTGTTGGGCATGACGCCGCTTAACGGGATTCAGTTGCCAATGAGGCATCAGCTGAAGGTCGGGGATGCTTGGCTCCTTTGAACTGAGCTCACAGTGTTTCCCAGCGCTCACATATATATATGGAGCTCATGTGATCTCATTTCTGCCCTTCCTGAATTCCTCAACTAGTGTGTCTGGCCATCTTTTGGCTGCCAAGACCCCAGTGAAATCTTATTTTATAGCCAGCTTCCAAGAAGGTTATACATTATGGGCCTAGAAAAGGTCTCTCATTCTGATCTCTGAAATTATCAGACAGAAGATATTTTAAGGTTTACTAAAACACCCAAACATTAAAAACTCCACTGCTTTGGATCTTGGACTACTTTGGACCCATGCAAAGATTGTGTGGGCAAAATTTTCAAACTGGACTTCTGCTGCACGCCTATTCTTTCTTATTTGCCAGGACCCAAGTTCAAGAAAATGTTTTTCTTCTGAAAATAAACAAAACTTCACTGTAGCTCATGCTTAGTAACTGTCATTGCTTCTGCTTCCTGATTTCATTTAGCAAAGTCATCAACAGTCATATGAGAAATTAGGAACCCTGAAGTGGGTTTATGACAAACAAATTAGTAGTGTTCACACTTACAGGTATTATTTTGAGGTAGGAACTGAGGGCCTGTGTGAGAAAACTCTAAACAAGTGAGGTAATTGAGTGGAAAATCTTAGCAGAAAAGTAAAACGCTATTTTCAAAATTATTTTTGTCCAGTGATTCACTTCGGCTGTATTCTGTTTTATCTTGACTTAGCAAATGAGTGTCTGGAACCAGATGACACTCAAAATGGTGTCTTTTCATAGTACTGAACAGTTTGCTTCTGACTTATGAAATGCATGTTTCAAGGCTTTGTACTTGCTTGGAATTTCATTCAAACAGAAATGAAAAACAAGAGATAATTTGTGTTAAATGGAGCCTGAACAGTGACTTGCCTTGAGTGTCAGCTTAGGTGCTTCTTTAATAGGAACAGCAGAAATGTAATTTGTCATATGAATGCACAAAGCTCGTCATGAGTCAAGATATCCAGCGCTTAATTGCTTGTCACCTCAGACAAACATTTGGGTTTGGACACATGCTTTGTATTTCCTGAGTTTTTTGGGGGTTTTATTTGGTTTTTTGGTTGGGTTTTTTTGGGTTTTGGGGTTTTTTGTGGGTTGATGTTTTTGTTTGTTTTGTTTGATTGGGGGGTTTTTGTTTGGTTTGTGCCATTGGTTTTTGTTGTTTTGTTTGTTTGCTTGTTGGTGTTGTTGGTTTTTTCTTTGTACGGCACCCAATGAGAAATCCTTATTTTTTAAAATACTTTATGCTCACTGTAAAAACATTGGAGATCTGGAAGTGAAACGAGTAACATTACTGCAAAGTATTAATAACTTCTGTAATTTCAGAGGAAGAAGAAGCAGTGGTGCTTAGAAGAAGGAAGGCATAAAATTAATGACTGTGCCTTAAGTGGGCACAGTTTGTAGTGTTTTGATCTTCTAGTAATACCAGAGATATAAAGAAAGCACAGCTGGAGGATTCAACACAATTCACTCCGGTTTTCAGTTAAAGACAATAGAATGAAAAGTTGTTTATAACAAGAAACTTTGGGAAAGCCCCATACACCACCTCTTATCTTTCATACATAAAAGAAATTGGTCAGAGTCATCAGTTTTTTAAGATAAGCACAAATATTCTGAAAATTAAAATATGTAGAGGGAAATTTATAAAAGTGAAAAATTGCCTAGTGCCTTGGTCGTTTTACTAATACATGAGAAAATGTGAGAGGAATATTTTGATTTATAAATAACTGCATGATTGAATAAGGTTGAGGTTTTTCAGATGTGACCTAATGTTTTAAGTATTTCTTCCCTTTAAAACTGGAAGGGGAAGATAAAAAATTTGAAATGCGGTTTTCTTTGGTATGTAATTAAATGATAAATGACCTTTTAGGTAGTTAATCTGTATATTCTACTTTTAAAAGTTTTGTGATTTATTAGCAGGAAAAACTTCTGTCAGTCCTGCACCAATATTCTTATATGGACACCATGGTCCCTTAATCAGAAGATCCTGTCATCACCATCAAATGCAGAAGACACAGCCAGTGTTCCCTCCCCACTCAGATTCAAGTCCTGCAGTAGTCTGGAAGAACAAATTTCTTGCCTTTGCTACCATGAGAAGGTATCAATTTGTTCAGCTACGGATTTATTTCCGTTTAATGCCTTTGGGTATTGTAAACATTCTAGGAAAGCTACTACGTTTTTCTCTGTGATCACTACTTCTTTGGCAGAGTAGAAAATCTCAGATCAGAGTCGTTACTACCAGTTGGAGAAATTTTCAAGGATTTTTTATTCTTTTGGCAATTCTTTATAAATAGTAACTGTTTCTTACGGTGCTGGAGAGTATTATCCCACTGGATACAGCCTGTGGAAACACAGGAGAGAGATCCAAACAAATTGCAAATATGTGGTGCGTATTTACTTAAATGTTTGTAAGCTGTGGGACCCCCCCAAAAAAGCAGGGATGAGCCGTGTTTACCGTCCTGAATTTTTATCACATTCTGCTGTCAAACCTTGTTTCATGAATAAATACCTCATTCATGGAAGAAGCAAAATGTATTTCTCAAAAGTACAATCCTATGACTTGAAGTTTATGCTTTACCGACACTATTTTAATGAGACACATATCTAGTGGGTGCCTTCTCTGCCCTTGGCAGGGGGGGCTGGAATTAGGTATGGGTCCTTTCCCATCCATTTACTGCGCCATATAGTTATCTGCCAAAGAGGAGAGTTTTGCAGTTCGGGACTCTGCTGGGCACTGTGCACACCAACACACGCACGCAGGGATTCCTAGCCTATTTCATTATCCCAACAAGAAGCTCAGACGAGTCAACTGCAAAAAAAAAAAACTATCCCGCGTGAGCCCTTTTTGGGCTTAAAGTCCTGTTGCACGGTGGAAATAGCGCCAGAAATTGTTGTTCAAGACCGTAAAGATGTGGGGGGAAAAGCTGCGTGGCCCTTCTGCCCCTCGCGCCCCGGCTCTGCCCTCCCCGCCCGCCCCGAGCCCCGCACGTCCCGCGCTCCCGCGGCGCTCCCGCGGCGGGGCGGGCG